>WOVY01006503.1:0-139634 GCA_013436015.1 Rhipicephalus annulatus
AGACCACTTCTTTTTTGTCTTCCTTTAGGACTCCTTCATGACGCGTTTCAGATGAATGTACGATTGGGAATGGTCCGGCATTTGCATTCGACTTGAATTTTGTAATTTCATGCTAAGCGGCTGCGCTATCTCTAAGTAGGGGTTCACTTTCTTAGCATTGTAAAATTCACTCGACAGCCTATACGTTCTCAGCTTCCCAATACACGTATGTCACATTAACATTCCATAAATGTTTGAAGTTAATATTCCCATTTAGAAAAAAAACGGGGCGGTTTTAAACCTCCGTTCTTGCGAGATTAAGCTGGCTTAGTGCCCTGGATGAGCCTCCTTCTCACGTGTTCATTTTCTCCGAACTTCTGCCTACCTCATTCAACTTGGACATTGTCAGCTTTGAAGTGTCCACAATGTCGGATTTTGCTCATTTCAAGTGATACAGTCCTACTTTGATGTGTCCTGTCAACGGACAATTCGCGCGCTCCTGTTTCAGACTAATCGGATACTTGTATGCGGTTGTTACTTTGAACGTATACTTCGTGGGTGGTTGGAGTGCATGAAAATTGAAAGCGAAAAAGTTTCTTACTGCTAAAAAATAAACTGGCACTGCCTTTATTGCAGTATCCTATTTTTGGGCGTTTTGAAGTAATAATTGATACTCTGGTAAATAGATATACAAGTGGTCCTTAGTCGGCAGTCCATATCGGTAGATAAGTACCACTATTTACACCTACGGCTAGTCTAATAACGCATAAAAGTGGTAATAAAGGTAAAGAGCGAATTCTTTTTAATTCTGGAGAGTGGTGATGACGTGTTTGTATGATGACGTGTTTGTATCACTCACAGCATAGCTTGAAAATGAATCAAATCAAATCAATTTACTCTCGATAGTGAACAGCAAAACCTACATATTGCGAAGCGCTGCTAAGGTGCAACGAATCGACTCGGGCAAATACTTAACAATCTGGTTGCCACGAAAAATAAATGTCTAGAAAAAGTAGAAAAAGGTCTTGAAATATTATATCAAGAAGCCTTTTTAGAGTTCTCGCAGTATTTTACACGTATATATATATATATATATATATATATATATATATATATATATATATATATATATATGTGTGTGTGTGTGTATTGTAACGGGGTTTATTTGCAGCGCAGAACGCAGAAAGCGAAGCAGTCAGCAGCGTCCGGCCAAGCGCAGCAAGCACGAGCTTATGCTGATGGCGATGCCCCTGATGTGCCGAGAAATGCCGCTGAAGCTCCTCTTCTTCACTACAATCGCCCTCCGCACAAAAAGACGCCATCCTGGCGAATTAGGGAGAACAAACGACTAATGGGTCGTAATATGGCTTGAGACGAGAGACGTGGACAATGTCGCGGCCCCGGTAGCGTAGGTCTGTGGATGGGATGATGGGCTCCGCGATATAGTTGACGAGTGACGTTTGCTCTACAACACGGTATGGCCCGATGTATTTGGGAAGAAGTTTTGCGGAGCGGCCAGGTGCGGTAGCAGGTGCCCGAAGCCATACCAATGAACCAGGTGGAAAGTTTGGAGCCGAACGGTCCCCAGTCTGGCGGGATTGCTGCTGCCGCTGGTCCTCGGTAGAAAAGAGCGAGCAAGCTGGCGGCATTCTTCAGCATGTCGGGCAGCTTCGGACAGAGTTGTACTTTCGGACTCATAAGGTTTATATGGAAGAATAGTGTCTACTGCATTTGAAGGTTCTCGTCCGTACAAAAGAAAGTATGGCGAAAACCCAGTAGTAGCTTGTACGGCGGTATTATACGCGTAGGTGACGAACGAGAGAACTTGGTCCCAATTTGAATGATCAGAGGCGACGCACATCGACAGCATACTGCCAAGAGTACGGTTGAAGCGCTCCGTCATGCCATTAGTCTGAAGGTGGTACGCTGTACTTGTGCGGTGCACGATTCGGCATTCGTTGAGTAATGCCTTCAAGGCGTCAGAAAGGAAGGCACGGCCTCTGTCACTTAAGAGCTCGCGAGGGGCACCATGGCGCCAAACGAAACGTTGCAACAGAAACATTCCAACGTCACGGGCTGTGGCAGTCGGCAGCGCGGCTGTTTCGGCATAGCGTGTCAGATGGTCTATCGCAACAATAATCCAGCGATTACCTGCTAGAGTTGATGGTAGTGGTCCGTAAATGTCAATGCCGACGCGATCAAAAGGTCGACTAGGACAAGGAAGAGGTTGTGACGGGTAGACTTGCCCGGGAGGTAACTTTTGTCGTTGGCACTGAGCACACGAGCGAATGAATTTCCGCACGTAGTTATACATGCCACGCCAATGAAATCTGAGTCGAAGCCTCGGCGCAGAACCGGCGCAGAGAACGGTAGGCGGTGCCGATGGAGGAGTTGGAGCGGCGCTTGCGTCGGTAGGCATAGTGGATGGTAAAATGCGATTCCGAAGCTCCAGGGTGATCGAAACCCAGCACCTCCACCACTTGTAACGGGGTTTATTTGCAGCCCAGAACGCAGAAAGCGAAGCAGTCAGCAGCGTCCGGCCAAGCGCAGCAAGCACGAGCTTATGCTGATGGCGATGCCCCTGATGCGCCGAAAAATGCCGCTGAAGCTCCTCTTCTTCACCACAATATATATATATATATATATATATATATATATATATATATATATATATATATATATATATATATATATATATATATGTATGATGTCGCGAGCAAAAACAAGACCTGCAGCCAGGAGTTCACCTGAACACGAGCAACGAAAATGTTCTCTTCCTCTTCGTAGCCCAAAACGGCTCGTTCAAAAATGGTGGCATTGCCCCCTCTCCCAAGAAGCATCGTCTCGATGCTGTACATGAAGGCAAAAAAAAAAGAAAATGGGATGAAAATTACCATGCAAGCGAAATGAATGGCGTTAGGCGGAATAACATAGTTGGTCGTAGAGCCAAGAGTTAAATGAGAAATAAGAAAAATAGGAAAGAATGTAAGGGAGAGACGAATAAAGTCAGTCACTCACTGGCGATTCACAGCGCGAAAAGTATGGTTTGAGCCGTGAAACGTGAACGACTTCAGTTCGCGGGGTGAAACGGGAACGTCTCGAAGTGCCTTCTGGGAGAACACCGTATGTGACGTCGCTGAGACGTCGTACGACCTTGTAAGGGCCAAGGTAGCGGCGAAGAAGCTTTTCTGAACGGCCACGTTGTCGGATTGGGGTCCACACCCAGACTTCATCACCGGGCTTGAAAATAACTTCACGGTGACGAAGATTGTAGCGGCGCGCGTCTGCGGTTTGGTGATGTTGAATACGGTGACGAGCAATTTCACGGGCCTCTTCTGCACACTGCGCGAATTTGGCGGCATCGGTACGGTATATTCCGAAGTTGTCGGGCAGGAGCATGGCGTCGAGCATCGTCCTGACTTCGTGACCATGGATCAAGCGTAAATGTGTGAAACCGGTACTTTCTTGAACAGCAGTGTTATACGCAAAAGTTACGTAGGGAAGTATGGCATCCCAGTTGTTGTGATTGATGTCCACATACATTGACAGTCAGCATGTCTGCAATTGTCTTATTGAGTCGTTCAGTCAGCCCATTTGCTTGCGGGTGGCAAGCCGTTGTTTTACGATGTTCTGTGTCACTTAATCGCAAAACTTCCTGCAGCATCTCTGCGGTGAAAGCTGTCCCACGACCAGTTATAACGACAGCTGGAGCATCGTGACGTAAGACAATGCTGTTCACAAAAAATTGGGCGACATCTGCTGCGGTTGCTTTTGGAAGCACCTTGGTTTTACAGTAGCGTGTTAGGTAGTCGGTAGCGACCACAATCCACCGGTTTCCAGACGAAGACGTGGGGAATGGCCCCAGCAAGTCTACGCCAATTTGATGAAAGGGCACCTTTGGTGGGCCTATTGGTTGCAGTAGTCCCGCTGGTCGTAAAGGTGGAATCTTACGTGGCTGACAGTCGCGACATGTGCGAAAGTAGTGCTTCACAGTCTTTGCGAGACGTGGCCAGTAGTAGGAGCGTTGTATTCATTGCAGCGTGCGCGTATAGCCGAGGTGTCCGGACGATGGCTCATCATGACACGCACGTAAAATGTCACCACGAAGCGTAGTTGGCGCAACAAGCAGATACATAGCTTGTGTAGGATGAAAGTTCTTTTTGTAAAGCACTCCATCGCGGAAACAAAAGGAGGATAGCGAGCGTGCAAAGCTTCGAGGAGGGTGGGAATGGCGTCCTTCCAGGTAGTCAATGAGCGGAATGAGCTCCGAGTCGTGACGCTGTTGCTCAGCTAAGCGGGTTGCTGATACAGCAGAAAGGAAAGTGTCGTCGTTTTCAAGGTCAGTGTTGGCATTTTCGACCAGTGCACGTGAGAGACAGTCGGCGTCGGTGTGTTTCCGCCCAGATTTGTGGACGATGGTGACATCGAAATCTTGTAGCCGAAGGCTCCATCGTGCTAGCCGACCTGAGGGATGTTTGAGATTTGCGAGCCAACAAAGGGAATGGGGGTCGCTAATTACCCTGAATGGGCGGCCATACAAGTATAGGAGGAACATTGTTATGGCCCAGACAACAGCGAGGCATTCCTTCTCGGTTGCAAAATAGTTTTTTTTTCGTTGAGGATAACGTTCTGCTCGCATAAGCGATCATGCGCTCTACGCTATTATGCCACTGAACTAATACCGCTCCTAGCCCAACGTTGCTGGCGTCAGTGTGTAATTCCGTGTCAGCGCTTTCATCAAAATGACCCAGTACAGGCGGAGCCTGGAGGAGGTTTCGGGGGGTTTCGAACGCATGGCACTGATCGGTACCCCAAACAAACGAGACACCGTCTTTGTAAGCTTGTTGATGGGTTCAGCAATCTTCGAAAACGTTTTGACAAAGCGCCTGTAATCACAGAGCCCCAGAAATCAGCGTAGGTCGCGCTTATTTGTGGGCACGGGAAAGGCGGCAACAGCACAAGTTTTCTCCGGATCTGGGCGGATGCCGACATGGCTCACAACGTGACCAAGGAACTTCAGTTCTTCAAATCCAAAATGACATTCCTCGAGTTTGAGAAAAAGCCCCGCTGTTCTGATTGCCTGAAGTACTGCGTGAAGGCGTTGGACGTGTTGGCCAAACGTGTCTGCAATGACCACGACGTCATCAAGGTAAACAAGACATGATTGCCATTTGAGCCTTGTGAGAACCGTATCCATCATTCTTTGGAAAGTAGCTGGCGCTGAGCATAGACAGAAAGGCAACACTTTAAACTCGTACAGGCCGTCGGGAGTAATAAACGCCATCTTTTCGCGGTCGCGCTCATCCACTGCGTTTTGCCAGTAGCCGCTACGTACATCCTTGGAAAAAAATATTTAGCGTTGCGTATATGGTCCAACGAGTCATCTCTGCGGGGTAGAGGATAAACGTCCTTTTTGGTGACCTTGTTCAGTTCACGGTAATCAACGCAAAAACGCAACGTACCGTTTTTCTTCTTTACTAGCACAACTGGCGAAGCCCAGGGACTGGTTGATGGTTGGATGACGTCGTCCTGAAGCATCTGCTGGACTTGGTCACGTATAGCGTCTTGCTCTTTTTGCGACACCCTATAGGCGTGTTGTTGGATGGGTCTCTCGGTGGGTTCCGTGATGATACGGTGCTGAGCAAGTGGTGTCTGTTTAACCTTTGACGTAGTGGCAAAGCAGTCTTAAAATGAGCCGAGTAACCGCAAAAGGCTTTCTCGTTGAGCCAAAAGTAGTCTCTCGTTTACGTCGAGAGTGCTCGCGAAGGCCTCGTCAGGGTGGCCATTCGATGAAAATAAAGCTAACGTGGGCGAACCATCGGCATCGGCAAGCTCTTCACAATATGCAATGGCAGTGTGTCTCGTTAGGTGGCGATATTCGTCGCTGAAGTTCGTGACCAGCAGGTGAACATGCCTATTGCAAGGCTGATTGATTCCTCGGGCAACACAAATTTGTCGTGAAATAAAGAGAGACAAATATGCCTCTGCAATGACCGCGTCGGACACGTCCTGTCCCAATTCTACTTCGACAAAGAGGCTGCTTCGAGGTGGGAGAGTCAGAGAATCGCCGGTAACACGGAGCGCTCTTTTCCGGAATTGTGTACTCTCAGTTACAGCGTAAAAAGGATCCTCGAACGACACAAGTAATTCACGGAGGTCGATGACGGCACCGTATTCACGAAGGAAGTCCATTCCTAGAATGACTGGCCGAGAGCACACGCGCAATACGAGGAAAGAGCCCGCAAATGTCGACGTACGTATACGAATGCGTGCCGTGCACATACCGGTAGGCATCACCAGATGGCCCCCTGCCGTGTGCAACTGGGGTCCTTGCCATGGTGTGGTAACCTTCCTCAGTTCAGATGCCGGAATAGTCGGCGCCGGAGTAGTCGGAATAGTTACGGAATAGTCGGCGCCTGTGTCGACGAGGGCGTTGACAGCATGATTGTCGACGAAGACGGCGATTTCGGCAGAAACGATCTTTCTGCTGTCAGAGAACACTGCAAAACCGGAATGGTCCTCGTCTGGTCGTTGCGTCGAATGAGGGTCTTTTACAGTTCGCCGGGCCGTGACTTCACCCCCAGAAGTCGCCGTTCTTAGTTTCCCCTGCGGGAACTTGGTGACCGTCTCCTGAAAGGAGCGGAAGACGATGAGGGCAAACTGGGTGACGTAGACCGGTGAGGTGACGATGATCTTGACTGGTGGTCTGAACAGTCGAAGGTGTTCGCTGGCCCGTGAGATAGGCTTCGATTTCGCGGGGGCGCTCACCGTAGCGTGGGCATCGAGCATTAGGATGGAAGCCGCGGAGACCTAGTTGCCGGTATTGACAGTTTCTGTATACGTGACCCGCTCCGCCGCAGTGATAGCAGAGCGGACGGTTATCCGAGGTGCGCAACGTGCTTGCCTTGCTACCACTTTGTCTTGAGGTAAACTGCTGAGAGGTGGGTGTGCTCGGAAACCTTGAGCTGAGAGGCGGGCTCGAAGCAGTGGCGTGGAATGACTGCACAGCCTTGTACCTGGGCCGCATAGCAGGATCTGTAGCCGGTGGCGCAGGGGATCGCAATGCCGCTGCGTATGTCAGGACTGGGGCCTCGGCAATCGGTGGTGCGATTGGGGTCAGGGGTGTGACGGCCTGCCGGACTTCTTGTCTGATTACATCAGCGAGGGCTGACACAGGTTGATGGGATCCCACTGCCTGAAGCTGTCGCAGTTCGTCCCGAACAATACTTCGAATGAAGTCTGCGAGGGCCTGTCTCTCGCTGTCAGAGCCGATAGAGCATCTGGTGGCCAAGTTCTGGCATTTGTATTGTGACGACCGCTGCTGCAGCGTACGTTCCATAGTGGTCGCCTCACTGATGAACTGGGCGACTGTCGTTGGTGGATTGCGCACGAGCCCAGCGAAAACCTGTTCTTTTACTCGGCGCATCAAATGCCGCACCTTCTTTTCCTTGGGCATGGCAGGGTCCGCGCGCTTTAGGAGCCGAAGCATGTCCTCGACAAACATGGATACTTGTTCGTTCGGCCGCTGGTTTCTCTCCTTCCTCTCGGTGTTTCGATAGGCATCACGGAGCTGACGGCTAAACTCTTGCCAGGTTGCAAAGGAGCCCTTGTGGTTCTATTACCGCGTCTTTGCAGAATCCTCCAAGTAGAAGTAAACTCGGCGCAGCTTGCGAACATTGTCCCATTCGTTGATACTGGCAACCCGATCAAAGCGGTCGAGCCAGTCATCGACACCCTCGAAGATATCTCCATGGAACGGTTTTGGTGTCTGTGACGCATGAAAAACATGGGCGAGAAGAGAACCGTGGGCATCGCTGGTTTCGACTGCCTGGCTTGTCATCGGAGTTGCCATCTTTCTGAGTGTCGATGTGAAGGGACCAAATTCAGGTGGTAACCCATGCAGGCGGCGGCTGCTTCTTGCTCTGAGAGATGTAGCTGTCTCCACGATGGCCGACACAGCCGAAGTACACGTACCCAGCACCTCCACCAGTAATGTCGCGAGCCAAAACAAGACCTGCAGCCAGGAGTTCACCTGAACCCGAGCAACGAAAATGTTCTCTTTCTCTTCGTAGCCCAAAACGGGTATGAGCCACAGCGGCTCGTTCATCAAAGGTGGCAATATATATATATATATATATATATATATATATATATATATATATATATATATATATATATATATATATAAATATATATATATATATATATATATATATATATATATAGTGTTATGGTGTAACGTGGGCCCAGGATCCGGAATAAATCAACCGGCAGTCAGGTGACTCTGTACACACAACACAGACTTTAACACAACCGATAACTCTTACAATTCACACACAACACACTATAGCGTTCCTTATTTACATGCCAAACGTCCTACGCGCCTCGGCACAGGCACTGTCCTACTCGCCGTTATGACTGTTGCCGCTGCGGCGAGGTTGGTCGTCACCGGTGTTCCTTGTGCAGTCACGCTGCCTTGACCGTGGTGAGGTGGTGGTGGTGGTGATGGTGGTGCTGCGGGCCGGTAGATCACCAGGCCACTGCAGTGCAGGTTAATGGCCCGTCGCCAACATGAGCCGCGGCCACCTCGTGCCACAACTTGGGCCCCAGGACCTCAGGCCACGAACAGACTATGTTGCTGGTCCCCGTGTCAGCGCCGGCCACAGAGCGGGAAGCCAGCTCACCAGGTCCGCAAGGCTGCCGGACACCTGGTTGAGTGACGCAGCCTGAAGCAGGAAGCCAGCTCACCAGGTCCGCAAGGCTGCCGGACGCCTGGTTAAGCGATGTCGCGACCCGAACCGCCGACCAGCAGCTGCCGTTCGAACTGTGTCACGCTCCAACTGCCCGAGCCGCACGCCCCGCTCGCGCTTCCTTTTCCTCGTCTTCGCCTCCAAGGTGTACCGCAGAGCAGAACCGCCGTTCCCTCTTCGCCCCGTCACGGGCCACACAATCCACATCATCACACCACCCCCCACTTAAGATAGTTGTGAGCAACTATTCCACTCCACGCCAGGCGGTGAGTAGGCAAAAGTGCAGGCGCGTTTGTAAAGAGAGAACAAGTTCACACGAATCCGAATGGTCGTGATCCACACAGCACGTAACGAAAAAAACACATGAAAAATACACAAGTGGAGAAAGATTAGAGCAATTCAGATGCGACTTAAGTGGTCCGCTCCTACATTGTCTGAGCCTTTTATGTATTCTACGGCAAAGCTGTACTCTTGCATTAGTAAGCTCCATTGTAACACTCGATTGTTGACGTGTTTGGCTGACTGCAAGTACCGGAGTGGCTGGTGGTCGCACTGCATAATGAAGGGTTTGCCGCATAAGTAAATGTTAAACTTCTGAACAGCCCACACGAGTGCGAAGCGTTCACGCTCTATTGTGGAATAGCGGGCCTCTCTAGGCAGCAGATTGCGACTAGCATAAGCAACCGGACGTAAAATATCGTCCCCACTGTTTTGCAGAAGCACTGCGCCGATGCTTGTGCTTGAGGCATCAGTACGGAGCACGAAAGGCTTCGAAAGATCCGGTGTTTGCAGTATGGGACTTGCGGCGAGCTTGTCTTTCAGCACGGTGAATGCTTTTTCTTGCGTCGGTCCCCACGATATGATGTGATCTTGGCCTTTCTTGGTAAGGTCAGTCAAGGGCTTGAAAATCTCTGCGTAGTTCGGAATGAACTGCCTGTAATAGCCCGTAAGACCGAGAAAAAATTGTACAGCTTTCTTCGTCGTGGGGCGCTTGGCGGCTAGGATCTTGTCCAGCGTTTTCAGCATTGGTTCTACCTTCGCCTCGCCAATGCGATGTCCGAGGAACGTAATGGTACGCTCTCCGATCTCACACTTGCTCGGTTTGATTGTAAGGTTTGCATTGCGGATTCTTTCGAAGACAAGTCATAAGGCTTCCATATGTTCATGCCATGTGCTAGTAGCGATGACCACATCGTCAAAATAATGATGCACATTCGGCAAATTGCCTAGAACTCTCCTCATAAGGCGTGCAAATATCGCTGGGGCAGTCTTAATCACAAAGGCATGTATTTGAAGTGGTAGAGCCCCGACATGCTTGAAAATGCCGTCTTTTCACGACTGTCTGGAGCCATGGGCACTTGCCAATAGCCCTTCGTGAAATCGAATTTCGAGAAAAATTTCGGTTTCCCCACAAAAGCTAGAACAACATCAATTCTCGGAATTGGCTATCTGTCGAAAACCAAGGTCTTCTTCAGCTCCCTAAAGTCAATGCACAACCGTATGGTGTTGTCGGGCTTCTTGACGACAACAATCGGCGCATGATATGGCGACTTTGATTTCTCGATAATGCCCATGCGAAGCATCTCCTGTACCTCTTTTTCGACGTTTTCACGCAGCGCTAGATGAATCGTGTACTGAGGCACGTGAACCGGCTTTTCGATGACGAGGTCAAGAGAGCATTCGACAAGTTGTGTCTTGCCGGGAAGGTCCGAAAATATGTCTGCAAACTCTTCGCACAATTGTCGAACTTGTTGAAGTTGGTCTGCCTGCAGTTTGGGCGATATCTTGACGTTTGATGCCGTTTGTGTTTGGCATAGACTGAGAGAGGGGATGGTATCCTCAGAGTCGTTGCTCTCACTGTTCGCCGCTTCCCCAGGTGTTGCACTTGTAGTATTCACTGCAGCCACCTGATGAGGAGACGTTATTTCTCTTTCCTCATACTACTTCAGCATATTCACGTGGAAGACCTTGATGCTCTGCCCTAAGTCAATTGCATAATCAACATCATTCTTGGCTTCAGCAACTTTAAACGGGCCCTTCCACTGCATGAGAAGCTTATTGGTGTCTGTAGGAAGGAGAATTAAAACCTTGTCACCGGGCCGTAGCCTTCTGTGGCGGATCTTACGGTCGTAATAAAGCTTTTGCTTTTCACGTGCTTTACCAAGCTCTTCATGAGCGAGGTTACAGGTGTGGTCGAGTCGGTTTCGAAGGTCCACAAGGTAAGTGTACGTTGTTCGCACTTCATCCTCAATGTTCTCGTTCGTCCACAGCTCTCTTAAAATACTCAAAGGTCCACGCACATGTCTGCCGTAGATTAACTCAAATGGTGAAAAGCCTAAGCTGGCTTGCGGTACTTCGCGATAAGCGAAGAGAAGAGGAGCAATGTAGCGATTCCATGACCGCGGCTTCTCCTGACACACCCTTTTGAGCATGGCCTTCAGCGTACCGCTGAATTTTTCGACCAATCCATTGGCCATGGCATGATATGGGATGGTACGGAAAAACTTTACAGTTAGTAGTCGGCCCACTTCTTTCATGAGTTCCGACGTGAGACTTCTACCTCGATCGGTAACCACTTCTCGAGGCAGGCCCACTCGGGAAAATATTTCAAGGAGGGCTTCTGCAATGCTGACAGCGTCGATGCTGGGTTGGGCTACTGCGTCAGGATAGCGAGTAGCGAAGTCAATGAGGGTAAGCACATAGCGGTTTCCCTTATCTGATCGAGGAGATAACGGTCCGATCAGGTCAATGGCGACTCTTTGGAATGGTGTCCGTATGAGAGGCATGTTGCCCAACGGAGCGACTCCGACTTTCCCTTTCGGCGTTGTCCTCTGGCAGACGTCACACGACTTGACAAACCGTCTGATTTCTTCATGCATACCTGGCCAGTAAAAATCCCCAAGGATACGGTCTGTGGTACGTCGCACGCCTTGGTGACCAGCCATAATGCCCTCGTGTGCAACCTTCAAAATGTGTTGTCGAAGTGTCCTTGGCACGACTGCTTGCTTAAAGGTCCTCCCCGTAGAAAGGCGGTAATGTCGATACAGTAGACTAACCTCTTCATAAAAGTGGTACGTCGTGTCTTTATTGGAGTGAAACTCCTTCCCAATCTTGCTGAAGCAACTTTTCAGACTTGGGTCGTCTTTTTGGCTCTCAGCTGCACTCGGGTCACTTCTAGCGAACCAACTAGCGGAATCTTCATCATACTCTCCGTCTTCCCCTGCGTCCGGACGACGGCAGAAAGCAAGGTTGACTTTTCCCAGCATGCCGGGATTTTGCTCGAACCAGTCGATTCAGGGAACAGGGTGTCAGAGTACTCCCAGGTAGTATCTGGCTCCTGTGGTCCTTTTACTCCTGGAATATTGCCGAGCACGAGGTCGTACAAAAGGTTAGTCATGCATAAAGTGTTTACATCACCAACGAAGTAGGGCGTGTGTATCTGTATGTTTTCTTCCGGTAGTTCCTTGGCCTTTCCATCCAAAAGCATAACTCTTGCCGTCTTCCCGGTCAGGCATCGATCCGGCACGAACTCGCGTCGGACGATGGTCGTGTTGCTCCCTGTGTCTCGTAAGACACGTGCGCGTTGTCGAAGCACCCGTCCTTCGACCACTGGCATGTTGTCGACTAAGAACATAGGTTGGTTCTCGCACTTATTGGGGCATTCAGCAGCGCATGTCTCATTCTTGGACTTGGACATAGGGAAGTAATCCTGTTTTTTTTTGTTATATCATGGCACAAGACACCGACTTGTCTTTGCTCTGATCCTTGCAATCGGTGGCTTTGTGGCCAAGCCGCCCACATGTTTTGCATTTCACAGACTCTTTCGGAACCGCACGACAATCCGGAGCGCTATGTCCTTTGCGGTGACACAGAAAGCAACTCGGCTGTTTGTACTGTGACATAGCACCGGGTTTAATTGCCTCCTTTGTATCATCTGCAATTTTACCAATGTTATTGACTCCCTGTGCTTCGAGAAAGCGGTCGGTGCACTCTGAAAGGGATGTAAGGGTTTTGCATTCCCTCTCTTTCAGGAAGATGGCCAGCTTCGGATTACTGCAACGCAAAAATTTCTCGGCTATAACATGGTCACGAAGACCCTCAAATGTTTTGGGCACATCAGCCATCTCAATCCAGTTATCAAAATAGCTCGAGATCCTTGCTGCTAGTTGTTTCCCTGCTTCGCCATCTTCAGGTCGGGCTTTCCGAAATTTGTCTTTATATCCTTGTGCCATGAATCTGAAGCGCTGAGGTAGGGCTTTTTTCACTTTATCATAGTCGAGGGCCTCGTCAGCAGTCATTCGACCAATGACAGTGAGTGCCTCACCAGTTAAGCACATGCTTACGGCTACTCCCCATTTATCTCTTGGCCATTCTTGCCCAGTAGCCACGCGTTCAAACCTCTGCAAATACGCGTGCAGGTCATCGCGTCGCTCGTCAAATAGCGGTAGTAACTTCTGCGGATTCAGGCGTGACGGGTTTGCCGATGGGGCGAGTGCTGCCGCCGCAGATGGCTGACTTTGAGCACTTTCCTGAAGCTAAAGCTTAAGTTGGAAGATTTGCAGCTGCCTCTCGTCTGCTAACCGTTGCCTCTCGTCCGCTAACCGTTGTATCTCGGCTGCTTCTTTGGCCTCTTCTCTCTCAGCTGCGCGATCATCTCTCTGCGTAACTTGCTCTCGCTCAATCCATTCGCGAAGTTCCGCACCAGACAAGCCTAACTGAGCTGCTACAGCCGCTAACTTATCGAGATCCATGTCTCTCGTCTTGTGCTGCATGCACACACCTGACTGGCGATTTCCGCGTTCGAGATGTTACTGGCGGGATCCTGGCAGGCTCGCCAAGTTTGTTATGGTGTAATGTGGGCCCAGGATCCGGAATAAATCAACTGGCAGTCAGGTGACTTTGTACACACAACACAGACTTTAACACAACCGATAACTCTTGCAATCCACACACAACACCTATAGCGTTCCTTATTTACATGCCAAACGTCCTACGCGCCTCGGCACACAAACTGTCCTACTCGCCGTTATGACTGTTGCCGCTGCGGCGAGGTCGGTTGTCACCGGTGTTTCTTGTGCAGTCACGCTGCCTTGACCGTGGTGAGGTGGTGGTGGTGGTGATGGTGGTGCTGCAGGCCGGTAGATCACCAGGCCACTGCAGTGCAGGTTAATGGCCCGTCGCCAACATGAGCCGCGGCCACCTCGTGCCACCACTCGGGCCCCAGGACCTCAGGCCGCGAACAGACTATGCCGCTGGTCCCCGTGTCAGCGCCGGCCACAGAGTGGGAAGCCAGCTCACCAGGCCCGCAAGGCTGCCGGACACCTGGTTGAGTGACGCAGCCCGAAGCAGGAAGCCAGCTCACCAGGTCTGCAAGGCTGCCAGACGCCTGGTTAAGCGAAGTCGCGACCCGAACCGCCGACCAGCAGCTGCCGTTCGAACTGTGTCACGCTCCAACTGCCCGAGCCGCACGCCCCGCTCGCGCTTCCTTTTCCTCGTCTTCGCCTCCAAGGCGTACCGCAGAGCAAGAACTGCCGTTCCCTCTTCGCCCTGTCACGGGCCACACAATCCACATCATCACATATATATCACAGGTCTGAGTGGGGATCGACCCGGGTTCGATCCTAAATCAGACCCCCAGGTTTTCTCATTTATATTACATTTGCACCTTTCTCAATTTTTCTGTCACGCATAGGATGAGGATTTTTCGCTCGAAGCCAGTGACGCTGATACCAACACCGGAATTTAAACTAAAAGGGCACGGCCGGCACTCTTGGCATGCGTGTGGATAATTCCTTTGTATTTTTCATGCAGCTAATCGTTGCCTTGCTGCTGATACCGGCAAGGAGCAACACAGAAAAGCATCAAGCAGAGGCGACGATCATGGTCAACGGCGCAGGCCCCATATTGTGTCCCACGCCCCTGATCCTGGATATCAACTGGAATCGTCACTACCACTCGTCGTCGGAGACATTCTGTGGCGGCGCGAAAACATGTGACGCCCTGGCGGTGCCCCGCTCTGCAAAGTATAAAGGCCATCCATGATCCTCTGCGCAGCAAAGGGCACGGCGGCACTCTTGGCATGCGGGTGGATATTCCTTCGTATTTTTCATGCAGCTTATCGTTGCCTTGCTGCTGATACCGGCAAGGAGCAACACAAAACAGCATCAAGCAGAGGCGACGATCATGGTTAACGGCGCAGGCCCTATATTGTGTCCCACGCTCCCGATCCTGAATAGCAACCGGAATCGTCACTACCACTCGTCGTCGGAGACATTCTGCGGCAGCGCGAATACATGTGGCGCCCTGGCGGTGCCCGCTCTGCAAAGTATAAAGGCCATCCACGATCCTCTGCGCAGCAAAGGGCACGGCGGCACTCTTGGCATGCGGGTGGATAATCCCTTCGTATTTTTCATGCAGCTAATCGTTGCCTTGCTGCTGATACCGGCAAGGAGCAACGCAGAACAGCATCAAGCAGAGGCGACGATCATGGTCAACGGCGCAGGCCCCATATTGTGTCCCACGCCCCTGATCCTGGATAGCAACTGGAATCGTCACTACCACTCGTCAACGGAGACATTCTGCGGCGGCGCGAAAACATGTGGTGCCCTGGCGGTGCCCGCTCTGCAAAGTATAAAGGCCGTCCACGATCCTCTGCGCAGCAAAGGGCACGGCGGCACTCTTGGCATGCGGGTGGATAATCCCTTCGTATTTTTCATGCAGCTAATCGTTGCCTTGCTGCTGATACCGGCAAGGAGCAACACAAAACAGCATCAAGCAGAGGCGACGATCATGGTCAACGGCGCAGGCCCTATATTGTGTCCCACGCTCCCGATCCTGAATAGCAACTGGAATCGTCACTACCACTCGTCGTCGGAGACATTCTGCGGCGGCGCGAATACATGTGGCGCCCTGGCGGTGCCCGCTCTGCAAAGTATAAAGGCCATCCACGATCCTCTGCGCAGCAAAGGGCACGGCGGCTCTCTTGGCATGCGGGTGGATAATCCCTTCGTATTTTTCATGCAGCTAATCGTTGCCTTGCTGCTGATACCGGCAAGGAGCAACGCAGAACAGCATCAAGCAGAGGCGACGATCATGGTCAACGGCGCAGGCCCCATATTGTGTCCCACGCCCCCGATCCTGGATAGCAACTGGAATCGTCACTACCACTCGTCATCGGAGACATTCTGCGGCGGCGCGAAAAACATGTGGTGCCCTGGCGGTGCCCGCTCTGCAAAGTATAAAGGCCGTCCACGATCTTCTGCGCAGCAAAGGGCACGGCGGCACTCTTGGCATGCGGGTGGATAATCCCTTCGTATTTTTCATGCAGGTGAGAAAACATTACTGTAAATGCTTCCATTCCGATAACACCTGCATTATTGTGCTGCCGTGCCCAAGGTTTCTGTGCTCATGTGTTTATGAACTAGCGTCGTGCCTTACCGAACTACTATTGCTAGCTGGCGATGTCGAAACCAACCCCGGACCCGAAACGGACGAGCTGCTACAAAAGTTAGAACTGATTGCTGGCGACATCAAGGAAATTAAAGAAGATAGATTGCCTTTAATTGACAAAAAACTAGAAAATCTTGATGTTTTGGCCACGAAAATTTCGAGCTGTGTTAAACAAGTTGCACATTTACAGGAAGTTGTGTCTGCCCTCGAACTGAAGGTAGACGATTTAGAAAACCGTTCACGGAGGTGCAACTTAATAATATACGGAATACCTGAAAACCAAAATGAGGATAATTCCACCCTAGAAGAGACTGTTACTGAAACAGTGTTTAAAGAGAAGCTCGAAATTTATGGTGTCGGTATTGAACGATTACACAGACTAGGGAAGCCAGCCACAAATAAAACTAGGCCCATAATTCTTCAGCTGCTCGACTTTCAAGACAAAACGCGAGTGTTCAAAAACTGCCACAAGTTAAAAGGAACAGACTTATCGGTTAGCGAAGATTTCTCGGTGCGGGTACGATACATAAGAAGAAACGTGGAACAGTGCAAAGGCTAACAAAGAATCGGGGGACAAAGTTTCACTAGTCTATGATAAACTACGAATAAAGAATGTCTGGTACCAATGGGATGATGTAAAAAAAGACAAAGTTGCTGTACGTAACAACTCGAGTGCTTCTTCAATTGAAAAAAAGAAAGAAGTGAGTCAAAGCATCGTCACTACGCCCTCGGCACCCAAATCAACCCGCCAAACCATAGTCTTTGCCAATGTGAACGCACGAAGCATTCCAAATAAATCAGAGGTTGTTGAATTGTTACTGCTTTGCATGAAACTCGACTTCTTAGTAATAACCGAAACATGGCTCACACATGACGTTATGAATTTTGAAATTGCCCCTCCCGGCTATGTTATCGTACGGAAAGATAGAGCAACACGTGGAGGAGGCGTGGCCATCCTTATTAACAAAAAAATACCTTACACTGTTATGACTGAAGCTTTCAATGTAGAGGCAATATTCTGTAAACTGATATTTGGTTCACGTAACGTTATTGTAGGATGTGTTTATCTAAGCCCCAATTCCGCAACAGATAGCTTGCAAGCCCTGCATGGCTACATGCAACGACATGTTGCTGGTTGAAGGGTTATCTTGTAGGGGGATTTCAATCTCCCGACTATTATCTGGGAAACATTATGATTCCAATGCGCACGCTCGGAAATACTTTTTGATTTTATGTTGTCTTTTAACCTCAGCGAGATCGTGAAAGAGCCAACACGTGTTCAAGGAACGAAATCAAACATACTTGACCTGATTTTTACAAGTGACCATTTCCCAACACATGACTCTAAAATTGAAATTATGACCGGTATATCAGACCACAAACTAGTTCTGTGTACCTCCCACATTCAAAGAAGTAAAACTGATTCAGTATCACGGACCACATTAGCGGACTTTGCAGACGCTGACGATACAACTATAATTGATTATCTTTCCTTTCAATTAGTCATTCGTAAATGATTCGGGTCATCCCTCCGCCGATATAGATACAGTGTGGCAATTATTTAAAAACATTGTACTACACTGCCTTCACAATTACGTACCAGTAAAAACAAAAAGAACTAATATGCATAACCCATGGATAACGCGAGACGTTATTCATGCCAAACGCAGGGTTAAAAGACTTAGGAAATCACTAAAGCATAAACCTAATCCTTCTAGGAATTCACTTTGCACTGCCATAGTTGAAATGAAATCTAAAATTAAGATGGCGAAATGTCACTATTTTAAAAAACGTTCTATTGAGCTTTATTCAAAACGCGCCAAAAAAATTCTGGGATTATCTTAACCTTAAAAAACGTACTGACAAACCGATCTTGGGAACAAACCGCACAACAGCAGAGTCCTTAAACACGTACTTTACATCTGTTCTCACTATCGATGATGGTAAACTACCCCATATTGACTTATGTGACGAAAATCACCTCGAACCAGTCTCTGTAACTGAAGCAGGCGTGCTCAACCTCTTGCTAAGTCTTGACATAAAAAAAGCCCTGGCCCTGACGAGATTCCAAACCGATTCCTAAGAAGGTATGCCGAATGGATAGCGAAGTATTTATATGTCATCTTCAAGAAATCCCTCCTGACAGGTAGTGTCCCAAAAGAATGGAAGAAGGCAAAAATAATCTCGATACCTAAATGCGATAACACAAATGATGAATCAAACTACAGACCAATATCTTTAACATGCACAGTATGCAAAATTTTGGAACACATAATTCTTAAACGTTTGACCACTTACCTCGAGCAAAAACGCTTTTTGTCACCTTCCCAACATGGGTTTCGTGAAGAACTATCGACAGTAACTCAGCTAGCTGAACTGATACACGACTTGTCTTCGAGCATTGATAACCAAAAACAAGTAGACCTCATCCTACTAGACTTTTCAAAAGCTTTCGATCGTGTCTCACACAAAAAATTAATTAGGAAACTTCAGTCAGCTATAGGAAATTGCTCGGTTGTTCGCTGGATTAAAAACTACCTATCTGATAGGACACAGTACGTCGAGATAAATAATGAAACTTCCTCTATAGCAGCAGTAACTTCCGGAGTACCTCAAGGCAGCGTCCTAGCACCTCTGCTGTTTCTTATATTTATTAATGACTTACCGCTGAATATTCCTGTTACCGTAAAGCTTTTTGCCGACGATTGCATACTGTACAATGAAATTAACTCCCACGAAGATCATATAGTGCTACACAATGCCCTAGAAACCGTGTCAAAATGGTGCGATGATTGGCAAATGACAATTAACGCCAAAAAATCCTCTCTTCTGACAATAACTAGAAAAAAACAGGTCTACTTTCCCCTACATCATTAATAACATTCCCCCTGCTACGAGTTTACGAACATAAATACCTCGGCCTATCAAGAACCCAGGATCTCAGGTGGAACTCCCACATATCCATAGTAACATCAGCTGCGTTACGGCGCTTGATGTTCCTTAGACGACGCCTTCGATTAGCTCCTGCAGAAACAAAACTAATTGCGTACAAAAAGTTCGTCAGACCTGTGTTAGAATATGCCAATATTGTTTGGTTCCCATTTTCTGTAACCAAAATTAACAAGTTAGAAGGAATTCAGAGGAACGCAATTAGGTTTATATACAATAAGTATCGATTTTCTGACTCACCCACTGAACTTATTAAAAAAGCTGGAATCCTAACTCTTCAAAACCGAGCCAAGTTAGCACGACTACGGTTCATGTACCAACTGATACATTGAGAGATAAAGATTAATACATCCAAATACATTTCAATTGCACAAACAAGACTGACACGTCACACACAATCTGAAATGCTTGACGAGGGCTCATTTCACACAGATTCATTTAAATATTCATTCTTCCCATTGGCAATAAGGGAATGGAACCGGCTGAGACCTTCTATACTTCACTGTACTTCACTGGATATTTTTACCGCGGCAGTAAAAGAGAATTTACAAGGCGACAACGAATAACCCGTCTAAATTGCAGACTCTCTGAATTACTCGTGTTCTGTACGAATTTTGTGTCTTTGTTAAATCAATAAAGAAGGTAGTTGTTGTCAGGTTGTCATAGGTACAAGTATGAGCATTGATTGTTGTTTTATTCTATATACTGCGGGACTTGTTTGTCATGCTCGTCACACTAGGTACGATGCAAATTATGCTACGCCTTTATTGTTCATTCCTTTTCCAAACAATTACCCTGTGCTAAAAAGTGACTAGCCCTCAACATGTATTCCCCTCGTGTATGTATGTGTTATAACTTGAAAGCCCAAAATGATTTGTTTTTTTTTCGTTCTTTTTATTGTTCACATTCTATGAAATGCCCTTCCTGCTAAAATCCCAAATGGGATTAGCAGTATCTGTAAATAAATAAATAAACGAGCTATTTAAGGCTAGCACGTTAAAATGCGTACGGTATCATTCCTAATGGTATGCGTGCGTGCCAAAGTGACATGAAAATGTGCTCTCTATACCCAAAAAACACGAGAAAAGTTCAAAAAGAATTTAATGAACATTTCAAAAAAACATAGGTAAAATGTAAACTAACGTTTTGTTAAGATGTTACATAGACAGCTAGGCAACCTTATGTATATGTGCTAACATTAAGTAATTAGACGTGTAAAATGCTTACTGCGAGAACTCTTAATAGACTTCTTGATATAATCTTTCAAGAACTTTTTTAGACATTTATTTTTTGTGGCAACCAGATGGTTAAGTATTTGCCCGAGTCGATTCGTTGCACCTTAGCAGCGCTTCGCAATCTGTAGGTTCGACAGTGGCAAGTTGTTTAATTTCATTGGGTATCTCCAAAAGTAGGACGACTCTATAGGGTGGAGAACAGGGCCCTATACGTAATGTGCCGCACGGCAAATCAAACTGAAGTTGCATTCATGGCGGGTCCGACTAGTAATAGTAACATCCTAGTTAGGAAGTGGAACTGTTGCGGATCGCTGCGTAAGGACGCGGTCATTCAGCAATTCATTCGGTTTCACACTAACAAGCCGGAGATTGTCCTACTCCAAAAAAAACATTAACGGACTCATTTACCCTATCGGGCTATAGGTCCCAGTGCTTATTCGGGCAAGATACAAGAAGTATCTGCATCCTTGTCTCGACGAAGTTTACCACCATAGTTCACGATCTTTCCATGCGCCATAGTAAGACGGAGCACTTGTTTGTCGAGGTTGTACAAGCGTGCAGCATCGAAACAGCCTCTTCATCCTGAAGATTTGCAGTACTCCTAGGGACATGAGACAACGATACACGACGCTAATATCCAGGGCTGCAGGAAAAGCACCTGGGGCCCCACTCATTGCCGGGGACTTCAATGCCCCACATCAGGAGTGGGGATATCACCACGCTAACCCTAAGGGTAGAGATCTCAGGCAGACTGCTTCGGACTACAATCTACAATCTAACTCTACTTACGGATCCTTCATTTCCTACTAGAATTGGAAATTTATGCTCCAGGGTCAGCAGCCCGGACCAAACCTTCGTGACAAACTCGGGGTCGGTAACATGGCACAATCTCAACGAAAGCCTCGGCAGTGATCATTATATTCTCGTTACTTCGATGGAAATACAGAGCAGACCTCCAAGGGTATTTCAGTTTACAGATCGGGATGGTTTCCACGAAATCAGGGCGCAGAAAAGTGAGAACCGGGAGCCACCAGATTCTTTTGATCACTGGGTGACACAGCTCGAGGAAGATGTAGCTGCAGTTACCAAGTCCATAGTTACTGATCTCAGGGTTGACAAAATGATCAGCCGCCTAGCGCATTTGCTCGAAGCTAAAAACACTCTTCGCCACAGATGGAAGGGACAAAAACTTAACTGTAGGCTGCCAAAAAAAACGCCCAGCTGAATCACGAGATGAAGGAGCACTGTCAGACGCTCTCTAGACAACAATGGGATAAATTTTGCTACTCGGTCGATGGCTAGATGCGCACAAGAGGCAGGTGTAAGTTGCTGAAGCGCTTGTTAAAAGAATCGAACTCGACATCAAACCAGAAGGGGCGATAGATGAAATACTCAATATGGCCAAACAAGAAGGCTCAGAACAAAACGTTTTCGAACGCATCGCGAAAAGTTATCTGCCAGTTGATCTCTCGTGTGATGCTGACTATCCCCCTTACGACGGTCCGCACGTAGAGCCTTTAGACGAACCTTTCAGCACGGCTGATGTGAGGGACGTTCTCATGAAACTGAGTAGTCGATCGGCCCCAGGCCCGGACGGTATCTCTAATCGAATTCTGCGTAGTCTGGATGATGCTTCCATACAAATACTCACGGACGAGATAAACAAGGTATGGAAACAGGGCACTGTCTCAGAATCGTGGAAGCTGGTGTCAGTCATCTTTATCCCGAAACCGGGACGTCCACTGAACCTTTGTACTCTAAGGCCCATATCTCTTACATCCTGCAACGGAAAGTTGGGCAAACACGTCAATAATAGCCGCATTACTCAACACATTGAAGACCATGGCTTATTTACGTACAACATGATTGACTTCCGACCGGCATTATTGACCCAAGATGTCATGAAGTTGATTAAACACCAGATTAGTCACGTTCAAATGAGAGATGCCAGGACAATCTTGGGACTAGATTTACAGAAAGCTTTTGATAATCTCACCCATATTTATATTCTCAACTCCATATATATTTTTCGCTTGGGGCATAGATTCCACACATTCGTCAGCTCTTTCCTCAAAAGCAGAAAGGCCATAATTAAGATAGGAGATCTGAAATCAGAACCCTTCATTATTGGCTCCAAAGGTACGCCACGGGGTTCGGTTGTCTCACCACTTCTGTTAAATATCGCGATCTGTGAGCTTTCCAAGAGGCTCTCGCGAAAACAAAGCATATGTCATACTCTTTACGCCGATGCCACTCATGCCGATGCCATCCGTGCACTGTCTGGTGCATGGGTGGCAGTGAGGAGAGAGTAGAAGAGGCACTCCAACAGGCTGTAGAATACACGAGAGTTTTTCTTAGTGGCACTTGACTACGACTCTCTCCAACCAAGTCGGAACTTTTGCTTTGCAGACCTAATAGAAGGAGTGTAAAGCCTCGAGGCTGGGTTCCCCTTCCAGACAGAAGTATAGTGCTTTGCATTAGCTCTGGTCATATCATCCCTCGGGTAGAGGTAATCCGAGTACTTTGAATGCTTATAGAGGCGAATGGCACAAATGGACAGGCTATGAACAAGCTCACAGCTAAAACGGCAAGCATGATTCGGCTTATTCTTAGGGTCTCCAACTCTAGAGGTGGCTTGAGAGAAGACAATTTACTTAGCCTATTCCATGCTTTCTTAATAAGCCACATTACTTACGTTGCTTCCATGCACTGTTGGCAAAGTCATGAAAAGGCCCAGATTGATCTCCTAATCTGCAAGAGCATCAAAAGAGTGCTAGGGGTCCCTTCGGGTACCAGTAAGGAACGCCTCATGCAGTTGGGTAAACACAACACGTTGGAAGAGATCATCGAGGCACAGCACACGGCTCCGATGGCCAGGCTATGCTCCTCGGCTGCAGGAAGGAGCGTCTTGACAATCCTAGGGTATAGTGCGGTCGAAGAGGAACGTAGTCAGTATCTCACTAAGAAGCAAAGAGTTAACATTATAGTCGCTCTGTTCCACCGCAACGTACATCCGCAGTACAACGCGAACAGGCGGAAGGCCAGGGGTGAAGCACTGCTCAAGAGTGTTCGTGCAAACGTGGAGTCTGCAAGCTTCGTAGACGCGGTGCAATACGGTCGAACAGCCAACTTCTCGGTCGTTGCAGTTGACTACACAGGTTGTGTTATTCAATCCGCGTCTATCAGGAACATCACTCCCGCTAAAGCTGAACAGGTAGCCATAGCTCTAGCTCTCCTTGACGACTCCCGGCAACACATCTATACAGACTCACGAGTGGCAGTGCAAGCCATTGCATCTGCATCAGTATCGGCTGAAGTAGCTCGCATCTAAGGTAATAGGCATATTTTAAACACGTCATAATTTGGTTTCTGGCTCACATCAGATCACATCTGGCCTCCAAGGCAAACCTAAACGAGATCACCCGCACCCGAGCACGCGAACTTACTCACCGTGCTGGGCAGCCTGCGGGACCTTCAGACTCCAACCTAGTGGTATTTAGGGATGTTCTCCTCACTTTCAATGAGGTGACCAATCATTACCAGCTGGACAGAAAGATTTTACCCCTTCCTCCTATGCAACTTTGTAGGGCCCAGGCATCTAACCTCCGCATGCTTCAAAACCGATTCGTGCACCATTCTTCGTTTCCACTGCCAGTTTATTGAAAGCATTAATCCAACATGCCCACATTGTGGCGCCGTTTCCACGTTAGAACACATGCTCTGGCAGTGCCCCTCATCACGCAATTTTCGGCACATGACCGAAGAGGAATGGCTCTCAGCGCCCAGACGCTCAGAACTTGCACATCAACTCTGGGCTGTCCAGGGGGCCCACGATGCGGTGGTGAGGCTCGGCCTACCCGTTCCGACGTGGGAGTGGGCCGCTGCTCTACCTCCTTGAGGTAGTGTTCCTCAGGACCTCAATATAATTCTGTGTCTGTCTGTTTGTCCTAGCCATATACTTGTCTATAGATGAGAAGAAATTTCATGGAGAAAGATCAGCGTACTTTTGATTCAGGCCCAGTCTGATTCACCGAACCCCGCAGTCTAAGCACCGGCTCCACTACTCTTCTTCCCTACACTCTTCTACTCTACACTGACGCATTTCCGCGGCATATTCCCCAGGGGTAGAAGAAGCTCTCCGAGTGAGTTAAACACGCCTATAATGGTACTCTTTGAGTGAAAAACTTGCATGACGTGCAAACACCGGTTATTTGCTGTCACTTGGCCGACCACGTAGTTCACGTCCCTGAAATGAGTGACTATCACGAATGGATCAGAATAGTTCGCCAAAAACTTTTTGGTGCAGTCTTTTTTCCACAAGCAGGAATCCAAAGCCAAAAGAAGTCTCCAAGAGAAAGGCCTACGGGGATATGCTTGGCATCGTAGCGAATTTCACTTTGTTTCTGAGTGGACATTGTTCGAAAGTGTGCTAGGTGACGTGCTTCTTCCGCATGACCCATCATCTGAGCAATAGAAAGATCATCCTGATGCGATAACGGTAATATAGAGCGGTTGACTGGGCTAGTTGGTATGGCATACTTGGGTTTTAGCAGCGCGAAAAATGCACGAAGGACAAGAAAAGGACGAGACAAGCACTGACTTCCAACTAAAATTTTATTGACGGGAAGACCGTTAATATGCAATGAGCACAACGAGTGAAAAATGACAAATTTTAAGATACAATTATCACCGATCGCTATGCCTGCTGCGCCGACCCTCGCACCTCAAGAAACATATCTCTTTATCTGATAGGGCGACTGATGGCTTGCTTACGCATGCGCTGCTTTCAAGCTCCATTTCAGATAAAGAGATATGTTTCTTGAGGTGCGAGGGTCGGCGCAGCAGGCATAGCGATCGGTGATAATTGTATCTTAAAATTTGTCATTTTTCACTCGTTGTGCTCCATTGCATATTAACGGTCTTCCCGTCAATAAAATTTTAGTTGGAAGTCAGTGCTTGTCTCGTCCTTTTCTTGTCCTTCGTGCATTTTTCGCGCTGCTAAAACCCAAGGTAATATAGAGTGTTTAAAAGACGCCGAGGGTTTTGTGCATAAAGCAGAAAAAAAGTAAATGTCAATTAACTTCATGTTTGACAATCCCGGTTATTTGCGTGACAAACGGTGAGACAGAGTCTCAGTTTGTATGGCGAGCATAAACGTATGTACATCTTTAACATATTTGTGAGAGGGCCGCCCATTCGTTCTGTCGATCATACCCTTAGCTTGCGGTTGGCAGGGGGTGAAGTAGGGATAAAAAAAGCCACAGAGGTGATATACTTGTTCAACCAAAATGGCCATAAATTGCCGCCTACAGTCACTGACGGCTACACGTGGAGCAACATAATGCAGTATGGTGATCTATACGTGATTTATAGCGTTAAACGTTTAACATCCCAAATCCACCATAAGATTATGAGACACGCCATAGTGGAGCGCTCCAGAAATTTTGACCACTTGGGGTTCGTTAACGTGCACCCAAATCTGAGCACCTACAGCATTTTCGCCTCTATCTATAATGCAGCCGCCGCAGCCAGTATTCGATCCCGTGACCTGTGGGTCAGCAGCCGAATGCTCGAGTCACTAGACGACCGCGGCGGGGCTTTGACGCAGTAGGACCCGTTGTAACAAAAAAGAGGAAACAGCGGCTGTGGTGGCCAATGTCGGTGCAGCCGTTTCCGCATAACGAATTAATTAAGCCACGCACACAATAGCATATCTGTGGCCACATGATGTCTTAGGGCGTTTTCTGAGCAAGTCAATGCCGCCTTTTTCAAAAGATAGTGGTGACAAAATGGGCCACAAGTAACCTGCCGGAGCTGTCGCGGATTGCTTGTGGCACCGATACATAGCGTAGCTGGGGACATATTGTTCCATGGTCTTCCAGATTTTTGGCCAGTAGAACCTCTCATGTAGTAGATGTAGCGTACATGTGAAACCGAAATGACCGGATGCGACGTGATCATGAATAGAACGAAGGACGATCGGGTGCAAGCTTTCCAGCACCACTAGGCGCAACGGAAGGCCATAGGCTGAGTAGATGTTTTTTGTATGGCAAGTATCTAGAGTTTGTAAAATGCTGGTCAGGGGAGTTATGCGCAACTTCCAGCGAGGATTGCAGGGTAGGGTCGCGTCGTTGCTCACGTTTGAAGCTGCTGATATCTGGGAAGTCGGAGGAGACAGAAACTGGATAGTCATCATTGTAATCACCATCAACATTGGTGTGTACTGAAGAAAGGCTGGATAATCAGTCAGCGTCCACGTCACATTTTCCGCTCTTATGGCTCACAACAAAGCTGTACTCTTGGAGGCGCAGCCGGCCAGTCGGTTCGCGAAGTCCCACAAGCCACCATAGTGAGCCATGATCGATCACCACCGTGAACTCGCGGCCAGTAGATACGGTCAGAACTTCTGAATGGCGAACACGACTGCTAAGCATTCGAGCTCAGTGATGGTGTAGTTCTTCTCTGCTCTGGTAAGTGTCTGACTTTCGTATGCTAAGACGTGCTGATGGGCATAGCAGATTCAGACAAACACAGAACCAACACCTCGTGAAAGCATCCAGATCAAAATGCTTCTGGGTTGGTTGGGAAGTCATAAAAATTTTCAGCTGTTGAAATGCAGCCTCACATTTATCATCCTACAAGTACGGCGTGTCTCTATGGAAAAGGAATGTTGGTGGGCAGGCAAGTTACGTAATGTCCCTAATAAATCGGCGTAAATATGAGCACAGACCCCACAAATTCGCAGATCCACTACTATTCGTGGTTGCTCAAAGTTACAAACCACTGCGGCCTTCTGTGGGTCTAGCCATACGCCTTTTCTGTCAAAAAGAAATCCCAAGAAGGGCTTGACGTTCTCCAAATTGACACTTCTTAGAGTGTAAAGGCTTCCAGTAAGCGTTCAAGTCAAAGTGACAAGCGGTGGTTGTGCTCGAAAAAAGTCTTTTTGTCATCACGTCGTGACCGCCAGGTGGCGCCGAGGAGTGCACACGCGTTCACATCGGCTCCGTCAATCATCGTACCTAGCATCGGTTAAAATCATGTGACTACCAGTGAAACTACGGGAATTGTGCAGGAAGACGTCAGGTACACGCTGACACCACCTTTTTGTACAAGCGATCGTGGTTTCCTCTGAGAAGTGAAGACCTTCAGCAGAGCATGCCAACCCGCCACGCTAAGCCTCGCAGCGAAGCGGAACGCGGAGTCCTGGCAGCCAGCTCTCGGCCCACGCGTCGCGCTGCACCGGCCCGAACCCCAACGGACAACGGCGCGGAACTAGCCCAGGCACTTATGGACATGGATTACCAAGCCATCGAAACCCAAGCGAGCTCTGCGGTGGACGCCAACGAAGATTTCCTTTCACCTGACGAGGTGCTACAAGGGGCATCTACTAGCGACGCCGAGAACAAGGAAAAAGATTCTGCGGAGGAACGCGACGACGAAGCCAAGAATGGCCAGTGGCAGGTAGCAATGTCATTGCAACAGCGAAAACACATCAGGAAACAAGAATGCGCAGCGAGTGATGACAGCGTTGCTCGAGGCGTAACTGAGAGCAACAGCTCCGGCGCTAGAACACTTGCAGAAGAGCGACGCGGAAGAGCATCTGAAAGGGGCCGACGACAAACGCGCGCGGCGCCGCTGCACAAAAACGATATGAAGATTATTATGCGGCCCCGACCATGGTTAGTTGTGAAAGAACTGAAATCATACCAGGTTGCGCGAGCGATAGAACATGCGAGCGGTGACCTGGAGGCCTGTAACAGCCACAAATTTCTGCTTCGCCTTCGCAACGGATCAAACATAATTATTGCAAGCATTCCGTACGAAGATGTAGCAGAAAGGATCTTGAAGATAAAGACACTGGAGCTCAATGGCACCAACTATCCCGTAAACACCTACATATCCACTGCTTCTGGATACTTGAAATGAGTGGTACACAGATTAGAACGCGAAACGCCAGAAGCTGAACTCCTGAGCCATCTCCGAGTGCGCACTCAAGGAGTGACAATTGTTCAAGCCCGCATGCTCGGAGAGACACAAACTGCAGTGATCACGTTCGATAGACCAATACTGCCGCGCTTCGTGTATTATTATGCTGACGAAATGCTGTGCGTGCCTCATCAACCGACACGTCAGTACTGTAAACTCTGCAAGAGCCAGGGACATAGGACGGATGTTTGTCCCACACCAATGGCAAAGGCGTGCAGCAACTGTCGCCTAAGAGACCAACCTGAGGACCATACTTGCGATCTGGAATGTGCCCTGTGTGGCGGACGCCATCCCACAGCGGCATTGGAGTGCACCAAAAAAACTCAAACGCGTCCCTCAAAAGGGCCGGTCGCTGCTGTCGCACCAACACAGCACACCACAAACTGCTGGCATACTCAAGAGACGCTGGTTCAGCACGGACCGCGAGGACTCTGCACCACCAGGCGGGGCCCGTTCCAGTTCCCGATCCAGGTCTCGATCTACATCCCGATCCAGGTCCGGCTCTCGAGACTGCTCCAACTCCGGCAATGGTGGCCACAAGCAGGCCCAAGCAAAGCAACAACAGCACAAGGGCAAGAAGGCTCAGAAAAAGGAAGCAAAGAACCAGGTAAGCTGGGCAGCAAAATCCTCCCTACACTCACACCAAACACCACAACTCACGCGCTTAGAACGTGAGTTAGAGATAATGCGGGTGAGAATAGGTGACCTAGAACGCGAAAATAGGGAACTGAAAAAGCAACAAACGCAGCACGCGCAACAAAAACAAAACTCTATACCCGCCCAGAGTAGCCAGAAATTGCAGACGCAACCGAATGCAGGAGGTGACTCAATGATTACGGCGTCGATGCTGAAAGAAATATTAATGAAACTTATACTGACAGTTATAGAGCAAGTAATGATAAATGTAGATAGAAAGCTCGAGATTCTGGACAAGAAAATCCAGGCACAACACGTCGAATGCACGAAAGCCTTGCGAAATCATGCCACAGGCATCAACATCAGAGAAAAGGCTGAGAAAATTTACAGCAGGCCAGGATATTCGGTCATGAACCAGGAGACGCATAATGGCTAATCATCAAACGCAGCGGTCAGAAAAGTGCGAAATATGGCAGTGGAACAGCCGTGGTTTCCAGCGGAAAAGAGGGCAACTGATGCAGCTGGTGGCGTCGCAACAAAAGCCACCTGCTGTCATAGCAGTCCAGGAAGCCGGAACACAACCAAAATTACGGGGCTACGAAACTTATAGTACCGGGGACGCAGAATGGAAAGTTGCTACATTAGTCGATAACTCAATTACAGCAATATGTCATCAGCCCATTGAAGTTTTTCTATTTGTCTTGCGATATTCTAGCCAAAGGCAAGAATATTGCAAGACAAATAGAAAAACTGGAAATGACTCTGTTAACTGACCCTGCAACACCAACGAGGATAGGCAACAGCGTATCCATGGACACAAGTCCAGACTTGACGATAGTACAAAACTGCCCCAGCGTGGACTGGTACCACACCCTTGAAAACCTGGGCAGTGATCATTACATACTAAGCACCACATTCCGCACCGGCCAATCCGCAAACACATTGGCACAGCCAAAATTACAGACTGGCATGCATATAGAAAAGCGCTAAAAGTGCACGTGACTGCCACGGACGACTTGGACGAGTGGTGCAAATTAATTCGAAATGAACAGCAAATGCACACCAAAACCGTCGGCAGAACAGATGATACCCCTGAAGTAGACGCTCACCTTCTCCACCTGTGGGAAGCTAGAAGAAACCTCACTAAAAGATGGAAAAGGCAAAAGCGAAATAAGAAACTCAAAGCGAAAATTGAAGAACTAACGCAGCAAGCCGAACAGTACGCTAATCAACTGGCGACAGCCAACTGGGAACAATTTTGCGATTCACTAAATGGAACCCTCGGAACAGCAAAAACATGGAATATCCTAAGAGCCATGATTGACCCTCTGAAAACTAAACGCGAAGGACAAAAATCTAGAAATATTATTGCACACATATCCAGGCATACGAGATGACCTCCTTCAAAACATCTATATTAGGTGTTTCGGCGCCCGAGCCATCACAGCCCCTTACCAGGCTAAATGCACTGGGCTACCAAACTCAGAACTGGATGCGCCTTTCACGCATGCCGAGGTCAGAGCTTCAATTGTGAGCATGAAACGCAACACAGCGCCTGGGGCGGATCAAATCACCAATGCCATGATTCGCAACATGAATGACGAAGCCATAACAGCGCTTCTAAACTTCATTAACAAACACTGGGTGAATGGCACTATACCTCAGCAATGGAAGCATGCTGTAATAATTATGATACCCAAACCAGGAAAGAATCGGCAATAGAAAATCTGAGGCCAATCTCTCTTACCTCGTGCTTAGGCAAAGTGTTTGAGAGATTAATAAATACCAGACTTCAACGGCACCTTGAAAAAAATAACTTGTTGCCAAACACCATGTTTGGCTTCCGCTCGAACCTTTCGACACAGGACATCCTTCTGCTTTTAAAGGAATAAGTACTAACAAATGTTCCAAAAGCAGAAGAAAACATTCTCATGGCCATTGACATAAAAGGCGCTTTCGACAACGTAAGCCATAAGGCCATATTAGATGGGCTAGCAGCGGCAAACTGCGGTCAAAGGACGTATAAATATGTACAGAACTTCCTTACTAAAGGAACCGCTGTTAACAGATTAGGAGAAGACGAATCCAATGTCTTCCATTCACCGAGCAAAGGCACACCACAAGGCGCTGTGATCTCGCCTACGCTTTTCAACATAGCCATGATTGGTGTAGCCAAAAAACTGGAAGGTATTTCCAACATCCGACACTTCTTCTATGCGGATGACATCACTATATGGACAACCAAGGGTAGCTTGGCAGAAAAAGAAGAGCGGCTTCAACTGGCAGCTAAAACCATCGAAGATTACACTAAAGAAAGAAGACTTCAGTGCTCAGCAGACAAATCGGAACTCATTCGGTTCTCCAAGAGTAAAAAACAAAGGACAGACCCGAGCCTCCGCCTTGAGGTCAAGCTAGACGGAAATATTATTCCAGAGAAAACAACCATTCGTATCTTAGGGATGTGGTTACAGTCCGATCAGCGATGTCTCCACACTCTGAATATGCTTAAACGAACAGCTCAACAAATTGTTCGTATGATAGCTCGAATATCGAACAATCGTGCTGGACTGAAAGAACAAGACGTGATTCGTTTGGTAAAGAGCTTAGTCATCAGCAGACTAACATACTTGCTACCCTACCACAACATGAATAGAGAGGAGAAAGAAAAAGCAGACAAAATAATAAGGATGGCGTACAAAGCGGCTCTACGACTACCACAAAGCACTTCAACTGCGAAGCTATCATCGCTCGGACTTCACAATACGTTTGATGAGTTGGCTGAGACTCAAGTAACCACCCAGATTAACCACCTGCTACAGACGCCAACCGGCAGAAAACTTCTTCAGAGGATCGGGCTCGGTGAACAAGTACAGGCACATGGAAGAGCTAAGGAATTGTCGTGCTCAGTCAGAGCCTGGTACAAAATATGCCCCCTACCGAAGAACATGGACCCAGTTTTACATGCTGGAAGACGTAAAGCAAGAGCCGCTTACATAGATAAAAAAACAAAATATTTGAATACGGCGAGACTTACTGACGCTGCACCATATCAGGCAAATGCAAAGAACATGGTGGCCGTGGTCACAGACCGAAAAGGAAACGTCATAAGTTGTGCCTCCGTAGCCCAAGCCTCTATCACAGAAGCGGAGGAGATAGCGATCGCGCTGCCAATCAAGGAGGGCAGGGAGCGAAAAGCCCCAATGACAATAATCACAGATTCGAAGGCTGCATGTAGAAATTACAAAAAAGGTAGAATATGTATGAAGGCTTTACAAATTCTAACCAAAGCTCGTAAGGACTTCCCAACTGAATACACCCAAACCATTATCTGGGCGCCAGGGTACGAGGGCGTCACCGGGAACCAGTTTACGGATGAGGCGGCTCGAGGCTTCACAAATTACCGAGCTTCCTTGCACACTGCAATAGAGGATCCAACGCCCATAGACGCTAATTTTGGCACAATTCTTCAGTATTACAGGAACAATAGAAAAGTGTATCCAGCAACGCATAAGAAACTCACAGCAATGGAATCGGTGGCATTACGCAGAATCCAAACAAACACATACACGAACTTACACAGGCTGCATGTGTTCTACCCCACAGCATACAAAAATATATGTCCGTGGTGTGGGGCCACACCAAATCTGTTTCACATCACGTGGGAGTGTACGCATCACAATGAAGAACACCACAACATGAACAACACAGAGGAACAATGGGAGGCGCTGCTGTCCAGCTCGGCCACTGTTGATCAGCGCTGGCTGGTCCAACGGGTTGAGATGATGGCTAGAGCCAGCGGCGCCCTGGAATAGGGGCCCGACCATTTGGAATGCTCCGCGTTATGCGCAAATAAAGTTTTCTCTCTTTCTCTCTCTCTGTCGTCACGTCGTCTCAATAGCACATTTCAGTCAAAGGAATACTGTGTGCCTAAATCTCTCGAATCTTGCGGAAGGAAGAAAGGAAGCAAACAAAAGGGAGAAAGCAGGGAGGTTAACCAGAAAGACATCCGCTTAGCTACCCTACAAAGGAGGATTGAGGAAGGTGACAAGAAGGATGAGAAAAAGGAAAGAGAAAAAAAAGGAGAGACTGACAGTAATTTCACTGCAGCGCGTAGAACTCCACCACATGTCATTGGAGCGTCAGGTGTTACGTAGGCCGTCTTTTGCTTTTCTGGAGGATGCGTAAGGTTTGAAGAATACCCAGAACGCAAGTCAACAAAAGAAAAATAACAGGCAGCATACAGAACGTCTGCAGCGTCATCTTTACGTGCCAATATTATGCGGCTGTTTAACATAAGTATGTGCATGCAACATTTTTTTTATGTTTAGCATGATTCGGTGACGTTTCACTCAAAAAAAGTTACATGACAGTTACCTTCCCTCCGCGCACTTCGCACTACATTGATGACGCGGTAGACGAAATCTACTCAATTTTTTGTATAATTGTTTATGGTTGCTCATCATAAATGAGAGCGACAACATTACAAGTCGCAAGTCTGATGCCTCGAGATTTGACCTCTGCTGAATAATTTTTATCAAGGAATAGATGTAGCGAATAGGCGCCCATTTCTGCTATCTCAGGTTTTCACACAGACATGCAAAAAGGCCATGTCAACGGCTTTGAAAAGGATCGAAAACCATGATTTTGCACCAGCTGTTTTACTATGCATCAAAAGCTATGCGAGTCATTTTGATATTTTTGAACATAATGCCAAAACTGAATTCACTTTATTGATGACACGTATCACATTACCAAGCATCAATATATTTAGAAAAAATATTTTGCTATCATCAGAAACATTCGCGCGACCCAATAACATGAGTCACTTTACCTATTTAAATAGCCATACAGCCCTTCGGTATTCCAGTCTTTACACCATAATGTACGCAATAATTATATGAAAAGAGGGCCAGATGTGTGCGTGACAAATGAAAAGTTACGAAACAGCGTAACGCACTTTTTTTTCTTAATGTGCAAGTGTGCCTCTGTAGGCTTGCCTGCACATTTTGAGCCCATTAAACCACAATGTTCTGTTTTTGGATCAATCTTCTTTATTTACATATTGCCACAAGTTTTTCACTACGTTCTTAACTCTAACGCCAGTTCCTGAGTTTGTTTATTCCACCTCTCAGCAGGCAAGCAAGGTGCGCACTGCAAAGCTGAACTGCGCGCGTCACCATAGCAGAGAGAGAGAGAGACAGATAAAGATGCAAAGAAAGGCAGGGAGGTTAACCAGACGCACATCCGGTTTGCTACCCTGCATTGGGGAAGGGATGAAGGGGAGAAAAGAGTTTGCAGAGAGATGAGAAGGTACACACAATCACGAGCACATTCGGGTAGCACACACAGTCTACAGGCGGTCGCCCAAGTTTGTTGACTTTAAGTAAAGTAGCAGTGCTTTAGTCGCTTTCTGCGCAACTGAGACAAATTCCCAGGGTCCTAGTCTCTTCTGCACACAAAATGGTCCGGGGTCAAGTTGCTTCAAAACCATCCGGAGCTGGCATCGCTGTGTGCCGTAGCAAGCGCAGCTGCACAGGACGTGTTCGATGATCTCTTCAGCTCCGCAGTAGTCGCATGTAGGAGTGTCTGCCATACCAATGCGAGAGGAATACACCTTTGTAAGTGCAACACCCAACCAAAGGCGGCATAACAGTGTCGCATCGGAGCGGGAAAGTTGTGATGGTAGCTTTAGCTTGAGCGAAGGATCCAGTTCATAAAATTGACACCTTTAGAAGCTGGTAGACGACCAGAACGTGCGTGTGAGATCTCGAGCCAGCAGGTAAAGTTGTCTTGCTGCATCATTTCTTGATAGAGGAATCGGGACTACACGGGTTCCTTCATGGTCTAAGCGGGCTGCATCATCGGCTAATTGATTTCCGGTTATACCGATATGTCCAGGCAGCCATTGATATATAATATCATGCCCTCGTGCTAGAGCTTCATGATGGCAATGTCTTATTTCTTGTACCAATTGTTCATGACTCCTCCTACGCATGGCAGACTGCAAACTCTGAAGCGCTGCCTTCGAATCACAGAATATGACCCATTTTCCTGGACGTTCTTGGACGAGATATTGTGAAGCAGCCCTTATAGCAGCAAGCTCTGATGCCGTAGATGTAGTCATATGCGACAACTTAGACTTGATTGTCGATGCTGCAGCGGGAATTACAACGGCACCTGATGAGCACCATAGCAAGCGCTAAGGAAGAGTGGCAGCTCGTAGAATGACCAGCACGAGATAAAAGAGGTGAAAAGGACGTTGACAAAGTTTGGACTAGTGAGCGTTGGACATCTTCGCAAGAAGTTCTGTAGCTTGAGTTAACGGGCTTAGGTTTACCCTAAACAAACTGTACTCTTAGCAGTAGGCGCTCTTATTATTGGCTATAAACGTGCGGTAACGATCCCAAGCCGACCTCAAGCTTGAGAGCCTGGCCAAGGTCCCGTAAGATTGGAGCCAGCGGAATTAGCACCTCACCACCAACGCACGAGCAGTCGACTTTCCAGTTAGCAGCATGAAGTTGGCCCTGTCTTTCATCCATCAAGACCACTAGAGGCCGTAGGCTCAGTAGCTACTACAGTAGCCGCCCAAGCTACGACATTTTTATCTCACGTCGTCAGGCATCCACCCCGGACACCTGAGGTTTTCCATGGCGACATTTTGAAAAATGCCTAAGACTCGTTGAAGGCCTTCGATCGCATGGCGAACCTGAATGGTTGGGGTGATTCCTGAAAACTATTTTATGTCGTCGTGGCACTGCAATATTACCTCTGCCTAAATCAGGCAGAGGTAATCTGCCTTTAGTCCCTTCAACCTAGGCAATCATTGTTTTGTCTGCATGATGAATGAATGAATGAATATCCCGCGCGTACGTGATTTAAAAGTCACGAAGCACCCTTGCTATCGTGGGACGACTTCTAAAGGGAGCTATTTGTTACCTACCAAAAACATAGACTGTAAAGAAAAGGCAGCGGCTGCTTTACAGACGAGAAACCAAAGAAGCAACGACAGTGTGGCCATTAGACTTGTACCGACTATTTCACCGAGCTCACACAAATATTACTGAGAAGAAGAAGCTCCCGCACCATGTTCGTGGAGTGAAGGAGGAACGTCTTGCAGGCCTGGTGCGTAATCCGGCCCATTCTGTGGTTGAGTGCAAATCAGAGGCAACTATGATAGTGAGAACATTGCAGCATTGCACGTGCCAGCACAACAGCAACGTAGGCGTCTCATCGGCAAACACAGTGCCAGCAAGCCTCACAAGTTTTCGTCCATGAATTTACCTCCTATGTCCTCCTGAATGACGTCCTCTACAGGCGCAACTTCGTTTACAGTGGTGAGGCATTCCTTCTTTTTGTACCATCATCACCGCGAGCATAAATTTTAGACTCGTATAACGCTGACCCATCGGCAAGCCATTTAGGCACTAGCCGGATTTTGTCATTATTCTGATAAGATATTATTGGAAGAAACTAACGAATTTTCTGCACCACCACGTCAAATCATGCGGAGATTGCCAAATAGGCTAAACACCAACATTGAAACCAGCGGCTCTGTTGAAACCAATAGAGATACCGTAGGGGTCATGTCAGCAGGTGGGGATCCATTTACTTGGTTCATTTCATACCTCATCAACGGGAAACCTCTAGATCATTGTAGCAAAAGACTACATGACTAATTATACTGACAGACAGAAAAATTTTATTAGAGCAAGTGGGCTTGGACTCCCCGGGATCCCTGGACCACCTCGCAATCCCGCACCACGCCTACACGGCCAGGACTCTCGCCGCAAAGACATCGGCAGCCCTAGTCACCGCAGCAAGCCGCATCGCCGGGCCCCCAAACGACAACAGGTCCTCCCAGTCCCCCCAGCTTGAGATGGCAGGCTGTCTTTGCGGGGGGGATGATCAGCAGGGCAGTCAAATAGGATATGGGAAAGGGTGGCATGAGGCTCGCCGCAGAGGGAACATTCCGGGGAAGTGCCACAGTATTGGGACAGTAGCTGAGGGAAAGATATAGGGCGAGTCTGGGGACGTCTCCATAGGATTTGTTGAAAGTGCGTAAGAGAGGAATTTGTAGGAGGGTATATCCGACGGCTCAAACAGTGTATTTGTGTGATGTCTACATTTGTGTGTGGCCGCTCTTTCGAGAAGCCCGAATCGAGGCTGTCCTGAGCCCGGCAAATCAATCATCGAGTCAATTTATTGGCAGTCTCATTTCTGGGGTTTCCTGAATGAGCCAGTACCCCTTAAGCTGTACAATTTGCGGTAAATATAGTGGGAGGGGGGGGGGGGTGTTCAACAACTGACAGGCCGAGTGGTGTATCCTGCCCTTGGCATAGTTGTACAGAGCAGTTTTTGAATGAGTGAATACCTACTGTCCATCGGAATGTGCAAGGGCTAAAACGATGGTTGTCTCCTCTGCCTCCTCAGCTCTAGAGCCTGAGGGAAGGGGGTGATTCATAGGATGAGGTAGCGTAGGGTTGTAGGCAACTGCCAGAACTTACTATGCTGTACAAGCGGCGTCTACCCAAATGGCAACCTCAGCTTGTCCGCAACTCTTGTGAAGGGCTTTTGCGCGAACCGCGCGGCCAGCGATGTGATGCAGAGAGTGGACATTGCGAGGCGAGGGTTTGATAATTATAGAGGCATGAATGTGTCTTGGAATGGCCAGGCAGGTTGGTTGATTAGCGGGTATGTTTATGCAAACGGAAGCAAGAATATGGCGGCCATCGGCGCTAGCAGAGAGTCTTAAATACTGTGCCTGAAGATGTGCCTCAACTATAGGAAAGGGTATTGTGGCATCACACGAATCATGGCATCACGCGTTCAGTTTCTGTGTTGTTCAGCTTAAGGTATGGGGTGGCGTATAAAATGCGGCTAAGTGTGAAAGCATGTAAAACTTTCTTGTTGTCTGCTTCGTCTAAACCCTTGTGCATAGAAAATACGCGGAATAAAAGCGGCAACACCGATTCCGTAGAAGCCTTGAGTGTTTGCGGGTGTGGCTATTCCGTCTGTAATCCTGCAAGTAAATACCAAGTATTCGCAGTGTGGGCGTGAGGGGGATAGCGGTTCCTTGTAATGTAATTTCGATGAGGGAGTTTGCGGCTGATTTTGGTTTCATAAGAAGTAGGGCGGATTTAGGGGGAGAATTCGAGCCCAATAGATGACGCGTGAGCTGAGATGGCGTCGGCTGCTAATTGAAGAGTTTCTTTTATTTGTGCGTCAGAACCATATGAAGTTCATGTCATTATTTTGTTACGAGTAACTTGTTTAATAAGCTATTTACAGCGCAGAGAACCCGACGAGCAAGATGGCGTCAGACCAGCATCCAACGGAAAAACCCACTTTGTCCTCCTCTTTCATGCAGCCGTGTTTAGCGGCTGTTTTGTATCATAACCCCCGGTGGTAGAAGCACCGTCCCGGTGCTAAATTTACGCAGATGATGTCGAAGGGGGGGTAATAGGGCTTTAGCCGAGCCACGTGAACGGTGTCGCTAAGAGCTGACGATGACTTTGTTGGATCGGTTGGAACAATCTCGTACGTGACGTCTGTCTCTTGGCGAACGATACGGAATGGTCCAGTGTAGGGCGACAACAGTTTTTCAGACAGTCCCACACGACGAGTAGGTGACCAGAGGAGCACGAGAGAACCCGGAGAAAAGTGCACGTCCCTGTGGTGAGAATTGTAGAGCTGTTGTTGGCGCGCCTGTCAAGCCTGTAGACGGTTACGGGCGACTTTGCGCGCGTGGCCGGCGCGGGCAATGGCTTCACCAGCATATTCAGTGGCCGCAGGTAGTAACGTGTCTAAAGGTAGAGTTGGGTCCCGGCCATATAGTAGATAGAAGGGCGAATATCCGGCAGTGTTGTGACGAGATGAGTTGTAGGCGAACGTCACATACGGCAAATGAATGTCCCAATCATGGTGGTCTGGCGCAACGTATTTGGCAAGCATATCGGTTAGGGTCCTGTTAAGGCGCTCCGTGAGGCCATTTGACTGGGGATGGTACGAAGTAGTAAATTTGTGCCTGGTATGACAAGACCTCAGGATTTCATGAACAACAGCTGATAAAAACGTGCGGCCACGGTCGGTGAGAAGTTGACGGGGAGCACCGTGCACTAATATTATGTCGTACAGCAGAAAGTCCGCAACGTCGGTAGCGCAGCTGGTCGGGAGTGCTCGTGTGATTGCGTACCGCGTCGCGTAGTCCGTGGCAACAGCAATCCATTTATTTCTGGCTGTGGAGAGTGGAAAAGGGCCCAACAGGTCGAGACCAACTCGAAAGAAAGGCTCGTTGGGAACGTCGATCGGCTGAAGGTAGCCGGCTGGGAGGGCAGACGGCGTTTTGCGACGCTGACAGGGCTCACAAGCGGCGACATAGCGTCGAACAGAGCGGGCAAGTCCAGGCCAAAAAAAAACGACGTCGTACCCGATCGTATGTGCGAGAAACGCCCAAATGGCCCGTCATGGGAGCGTCATGAAGTTGATGCAGGACAGTGGAACGCAGGTGCGCTGCGATGACAGGAAGTAAGTCTGATCCGAAGGAATCAAGGTTGCGGCGATATAGGATCCCGTCTTTCACCAAAACATTCGTAGGGATGGGTCGCGAGGCGTTGACTCCAGTTTGTCAATGATGGCTCGTAAAGAAGCATCCCGACGTTGCTCTTCGCCAATGTTTAACAGCTGCGACACGGAAAAAACGTCCGTGATAGCGTCAGTATCGGTTGCTTCGTCAACAGGGTAGCGGGATAAACAATCCGCATCCTGATGTAATCGCCCTGTTTTGTACATTACAGAGAACGTGTACTCTTGAAGGCGTAGAGCCCAACGAGCGAGACGTCTCGTGGCGTCCTTCAGGGAGGCTAGCCAGCAGAGCGCGTGATGATTCGTGACAACACGGAATGAGCGCCCGTACAGGTATGGGCGAAACTTGGCGACTGCCCATACAAGGGCGAGGCACTCGCGCTCCGTGATCGAATAGTTGCGCTCGGCTGGAGATAGCAGTCGACTTGCGTAGGCTATAACACGGTCGTGTCCGCGTTGTTGCTGCAATAGCACAGCTGCTATGCCGTGTCCACTGGCGTCCGTGTGAACCTCAGTTGGGGCTGATGGATCAAAGTGAGCTAAGATTGGTGGCGTTGTAAGCAATGTCGTAAGTTGCGAAAACGATGACGCTTGGTCATGGCCCCAGGTAAACGAGGCGTCTTTCTTCAAGAGGTCTGTGAGTGGGCGTGCAATGGTCGCAAAGTCCTTAACAAAGCGTCTGAAATATGAGCACAACCCCACAAAACTGCGGACATCCTTTGTGGTCTTCGGAACAGGAAATTTCGTGACTGCGCGAATTTTCTCTGGGTCTGGACGCACGCCTTGAGCATCGACAAGGTGACCGAGCACGGAAATTCGACGATGAGCGAAGCGGCACTTGGAGGCGTTAAGCTCGAGTCCGGCTCGACGAAAAACGTCCAGAATAGCTGACAAATGATCAAGATGCAAGTCGAATGTGGGCGAAAAGACAATAACATCGTCAAGGTAACACAAGCAGGTGGACCATTTCAGCCCTGGGAGCAATGAGTCCATCATTCTTTCAAATGTGGCTGGTGCATTGCAGAGTCCAAAGGGCATCACCTTGAACTGATAAAGACCATCAGGAGTGATGAATGCGGTCTTCTCGCGGTCCATCTCGTCGACGGCTATCTGCCAGTACCCTGATCAAAGGTCAATAGTTGAAAAAAGTGGCATCGTACAGGCAGTCGAGGGCGTCGTCGATGCGAGGTAAAGGATAAACGTCTTTTTTGGTAATTTTGTTAAGGGGACGGTAATCGACACAAAAGCGCCATGTTCCATCTTTCTTTTTAACAAGGACGACTGGAGAAGCCCAGGGGCTGCATGAAGGCTCGATAATGTTTTCGCAAGCATTTTGCCGACTTCATGTTGTAATACTGCACGCTGCGACGCCGACACACGGTAGGGGCATCGGTGAATGGGGGTTGCATAGCCAGTACTTATGCGATGGGTGACAATGGTCGTTTGGCCCAAAGAGTTGCTGGCAAAATCGAAAATGCTACGATAGCCCTCAAGAACGTGGCAAAGCGCTGCAGCTTGCTCAGACGTGAGGTCCGATGATATCATTCGCTCGATGTCGGCGCCCCAAGAACGTGATGGAGTGCAACCACTGACTGAGCTGCAGCAATCGTCAACTATGAAGGGCTCGACATGGTCATCTTGGAGAGCAGTAATTTTGGCCAGGGAGATACCCTGTGGCAGAACTTGGGTGGTGAGTGAAAAGTTGACTAGTGGAAAGAAGGTGCGGTTTCTCTTAATCGTCAAAATCATATGCGGCACAGCAACCCCATGCGTAAGCATCACTGCAGGAATCGGGGCCACCATGTAATCACCATCAGATACTGGCGGCGTGGAGGATAAGTCGACATGTGTGACAGAGTTAGGAGGTAGGCGCGTGAAATCAATGCAGCAGAGGCTGGTTTGCGGTGGGCTGGTCGGGTCGGAAAAGAAGGGTAAGTCGAGACGTAGAGAGCCAGCTGAACAGTCTATGAGGGCAGAGTGCGTGGCTAGAAAATCCATACCGAGTATGAGGTCATGAGGGCAATGTTCGATAACGGCGAAAAGAACGACAGTGCTTTTCTCCCCAATAGACACTCGCGCAGAGCACATGCCAAGAATTGCGGCAGTTCCTCCATCGGTGACTCGTACAGCTCGGTTGAGGGCGGGCGTGACAACTTTTCTAAGTCGGCGGCGAAGGTTAGCACTCATGATGGACACATGCGCGCCAGTATCTATCAATGCACTGGCACGAACATTGTCGACAGTAACGTCCAAAAGGTTCCGGTTCGTTGTTAATGTTAATCGAGGATTTCTTACGAAGGTCGTCAACGCAGCTCCACCTCCAGAAGCTGCACGGCCTAGTTTTCCGGTCGGAGATGCTGCGAATGGGTCGGAGAGGCAGCACGGCGTTGTGGGGGCGACCGGGACTGACGACGAGCAGGGGACGGTGACCGGTCGTAGCGAGTTCTGCTCAGAGGTGCTGTAGGAGCGGAAAATGTGGTCGGCGTTGGAGAAAGTGGTGGGGACGTCTGGCGAGCAGAAGTGGTGTGATACTTAGGTGCATAATGGGACGGCGGAGCCCAGCGGCTGCGGCAGTGACGAGCGATATGACCAACGCGTCGACAGTTAAAACATATGGGCCTGTCATCAAGAGTACGCCATTCGGACGGATTGTGTTGTATGCGAGGTGCAGAAGGGGTACGATAAGAAGGCTCAGCAGAGTATACGGTAGGAACAGGATGTAGGCCGACATTCGATAGCTCTTGACGAACGACCGCTTGTATTAAAGAGATCGTGGTCGGGGAAGGCGCAGGCGTCGGTAATGGCGTGGCTACCGGTTGTGCTGCCTCGACCTGTCGACGAATGATGCGTGTAAGGTTGTCACATCGAAGGGCCTGGTGAAAGGCGTCGTCACACGAAGTGGCCACTGTGTTCGGAAGGCGCACGATGCTTTGGGCTACGCGACGGGCTTTAGCTTGTTCGAGACGTCGGCATTCTTTAAGGATTGTGTCGATGCTCGAGACTTTGTTAAAAACCAGCAGGTTGAAAGCATCGTCCGCAATGCCTTTCAAGACGTGGTTAACCTTTTTCGTCTTCCGACATGGACTGGTCCGCCTTGGAACAAAGGGCCAAGACGTCAAGAATGTAAGAGACGTACGATTCGGTAGAAGACTGGGCCCGTGTGGCAAGAGTCTTCTTCGCAGCGAGCTGACGGCCAGATGAATCGCCAAACAGGTCACGTATCTTTTCTTTGAAGAGATCCCAGCTCGTTATGTCGGCTTCGTGGCTTTCAAACCATGTTCGGGGAGCGCCTTCCAGGTAGAAAAGCACGTTGGCGAGCATGAGCGTTGGATCCCATCGGTGAGTAGCGCTGACGCGCTCGTACCGCTTCAGCCAAGTGTCGATATCGATCGTACCATCACCGGAGAAAGTGCCGGGATCCCGGAGGTGCGGTAGTGTGACGTAGGTGGTGGCTCGGACTGATGAGGGCAGCGTAGAGGAAGTACCAGCAGTCGAAGCAGTCGAAAGGTCGCCGATGGTGCGACCGCTGCGCGTCTCCATCGAGGTACGGGGGTCGTCCACCTCCACCAATAATGTTACGAGTAACTTGTTTAATGAGCTATTTACAGCGCAGAGAACCCGACGAGGAAGATGGCGTCAGACCAGCATCCAACGGAAAAACCCACTTCGTCCTCCACTTTCATGCAGCTGTGTTTAGCGGCTGTTTTGTATCAAATCATCCGCGTACAATGTGTGTTTTAGGTGTGGGCTAAGGGAATGAGAGCAATATAAAGAGGAAAGGGGAGACTACCACACCTTGAGGAGATCCGACCTCGCCAAGCATATAGGGGGCCGTGCTCAGGTTATCAATGTGCAAGGAGGCAGTGCGCCCAGAGAGAAAGGCGCGGACATAGCTATAAGTTTTGGGACCTACTTTTAGTGTCTGCAGTTGCCTTTAGATGGCATCGTGTCGAATTCTGTCGAATGCCTTAATGAGGTCTACCACCAAAATAGCTTTAGTATGGCGGGGAATGGTATCGTCAAGCACGTCGTGAGTAATTTCGAGCAAGTCATCCTGCGCAGAAAGGCGCACACAAAGTCCAAACATACTATGGCAGAAAAGTTGATTTTCTTGCATGTACATCCTCAACCTAGCAAGGCTTATGTGCTCGAAGACCTTGGCACGACAGAATGTTAGTGAAATGGGACAACTATTGTCGATAGTGATGAGTTTGTGAGGTTTTGGGGATAAATATGATTTTCGCGTCTTTCCAAGAGGTATGGAGGATACTACCGTCCCAACTTTCCTTAAAGTAGTTCACTAGGTCAGATATGGAAGCCTCATCAAGATTTCGGTTGGCAGCGTTAGTATTTTGATCTTCACTGGGTGCTGTATTACGTAATTTTAGTAAGGCTGCACGAAATTCTGATTCTGTAATAAAGGCATCAAGCTGTGGTTGGCATGTCCCAGTGTACTCGGGGTGTTTGGTAGGATGACCAGGTGTGGTATAGGTGCCTTTAACCTGTGTAAGGAGGACATCGGCGTCCTGCCGATGGTTTTAAATGAGGCGGCGAATGCTAAAACACGTCTGGTTTGTAGATTGCGCTGGGTCTAGGAGGTGGCGTAACAGATGCCAAGCGCGCGTTGTGGAGAGATTTCTGCGGAGATTCTCACAAATCTGAGTCCATTTAGATTAGCAAAGGGTTGTGCTGTGCTGTTTTATTTGCGCTTGAAGCTGTGCGAGTTTGATTTATAGTTGCCGTTTGTGCTTTTGAGTTTTCCACCTTTGCGGAATGTTATTATGAGTTTCCAAAAGATGGGCGAGCTTACTATCTTTAACGGGGATCTTCGGGGTTGTATCTAGCATTTGGGTATTGTGGAAAATGTCCTCCTGTGACTGCATAACCGAGGAGTAGAAGGGTGAGTCGAAAGGAGCCTGTATGGCCGCGATTGCCTGAATTTGTGGAGCTGGTCCCACTTAACTCGCTTAACGGTAAATTTACGCCAAGGTTGTTGATAATTCACTGCAATGCGAATTAGGTGGTGGTCACTGCCCAATGGGATTTGCGTTCTTTACCATTGCAAATCGGTGATATTTCTGCCTAGCGTGAGGTACGAATTAATATCAGCTGTGACACTAACAGTGATCCAAGTAGGCTGGCTGAAGTCAATAAATGTGGTTGAATGGAGCATTAACGCTTAATTGCATAGAACTGTGCCCCTGTGGTTGGTGCGCCGATAGCCCCAGTCCACGTGAGTGATATTAAAGTCACCCATTGATGAGTAGGGGAATAATTGCTGCCAATTGTGCGGCGGACTAGAGAAGAGGAGGAAGTAACCGAACAAACTGTCGTAGAAAAAGATAGCAGTTAAGAACCAAAAGGGGGGACCGTGCAGGGTTACGGGGTAAAATTTCAATGAAGGCGTGAGCAATCGGGGAAGTAATATCATGCTGCACGTAAGGTAAGGAGTTACCGACGTATGTTACGCGAAGAACATCTGTTGAGTCTAATGAAATAACAGTAACGCCTAGCATGTGCCTGCAAACATTCGCATCTTGAATTGCAATGATATTTGGTGGTAACAAATAATTGATAATTATTTGCTGCAAAGGGTTACACTTTCGCCGAAAGCCTCTGCAGTGCCATTGGATAATTTGTAACGAATTACGGCCCATCGGAGAAGCCATGTTGAAATGTGGAAGGGTGAGGCAAGAGTTTTGGAAGTGAGGCTGTGGGAGGAGAGGCTGCTGAGAGCCCGGATGTAGGATGAGCTAAACACTCTTCCACTGTGGTCATGATGCTCGAGAGGACATTATCCACAATGCGGGTAATGGTAGCATCTATCATAATTTAACACTGTGTAGTGACTTGCGCCGTAATGCGCACTGCGAACCTCGCTCCTAACTTTTCTGCGAGATCCTCGAATTTTGCTTCCAAATCTATGGGTTTGGTTTGGCTCTCATCAGGCCTCCTTTTTTCTTAGGAGGCTGGTGGGATGGGGTGGGCAAAGATTGGGGCAGTGAAATTGGAGGGAGAGTTGGGATCGAAGTAGAGAGGGCCGGCCTTATCACCTTTACCTCTTCCCGCAGAGCCAGCAGTTCCGTGTCCTGGGAGGTCGTGCCACCCGCTCCGACGGCCCCGGAGGACCACGCAAATGTAGATGGGTGGGTGTTGCCGAGTGGAGAAAAGTCTTCTTCGGTAGGGAACGTTGTCTTCTGAGGTGGAGGGCTGCGTAGTTTTGTGGCAGGATTTCTCGCCTTGCACGATCCAGTGCCTGCGAGGTGCTGGGCCCCACAGAGAATGCAGCTTGGGATACAGACGGGAACATCTTGACAGTCATGCTTGTCTCCGCATCGTGAGCAGAGGCCACTCTTGGGGTAGGGGCACACGTCGTATCTGTGGCCCGATCGGCGACAGTTTGTGCGTGCATCTGAGGTTCCCTTCTACTGGGTGCACCTATACACTACATTTATGTAGCGTATAATATGAGGTACTGGTCTGTGCGCAAAGGTGATCAATGTAGAGAGGTTCCTACCCATTCGGCAGGCAGCGAATATATCAGCGTCTGGGTTACGGGTCTAAAGGTGTTTCAGCATCTGCTCCGGAGTTTCCTCCCAGTAGGCTTGCGAGATAACGCCACGCAGGGTAGCTGGTCTTTCGGAGAACTAATTTTTTGAGTTGGACAAGGTGTAGGGCGGTTGTCTGGTGACAGGTAGCGACCTTGAAGGTGTGATTCGTAGGATGTATCCAGACGTACAGCTCTCCAAGGCCCCTGCCAGTAGCGGTTACCTGGAGAGCTTGCATGAGTGGTTGCGCCATGGCTCCGTTCAAGGCGAGTCCTCCTCTCGGTTGGAAAACAACTCTAATGGCTCCGGAAGGGAGCAAAAGAAGTTGTTTACGTCGCAGTGCGGCCACTTGTGCCACGTGCAAGTGTTCTTGCTGAGCGCGGTAGCTCGGCTTGAAAGGCGCAGGGGCAGGTGGTCGTGGTGGTAGAAACATTTATTGCCACTTTAGAGTGCGGAGGCCGAGCCCCCTCGTGGCACGTGGGCGCTCCCTCACGGTGAGAAGGCACCCTTACAAAGCAAAGGAAGCCCTTGAAGGGCGATACTCTCCATGGCGTACGAGATGATCCGGCGCTCATGAAACGCAGAAGTGCTGGTCATGATGGTCTCCCAGTATGACGCTGCCACAATCGGAGTTAGATGATGTGGGAAGGTGAGAAATGTGAGGAGTATGTGGAGGAAGTCTCCTGGTTTGCCGCAACGTTCGCACGAAGAGGGGAATTGGTCTGGGTAACGGCCGTTCATTGATACGGGGTATGAGGCAGTCCGAGTTTGTAAGCGTCGCCAATACGCGGCCTGCGCTATGTTTAGGGATGGGGCTGGCGGTGTGTATATTCTTCGTTGATACTGGTAACACGATGGAATATAACGAAAAGAGAGCAAGCGCTTATCGACCTGCGGAGGGTGCTCTATTTTCGCCGGCCTGGAATGTGAAACCTCGGGCTAAAGAATGAGCCTCCTCGTTGCCAAGAATGCCGGCATGTGCTGGCGTACAGATGAGGGTTGTGAAACGCTGAGGCTGGCAGAAGCGTAGCAAGCGAGCAGCGGTACGGGATATCAAGCCATTGGCGTAGTTCAAAAAAGCTGATTTCGAGTCGGTAAGGATTGTGGCGGCGCATGCTGAGATGAAAGCAAGCACAATAGCTGCCTCTTCTGCCTCTGTGGAGGAATTCGAGACAATTAAGCACGAAGTTAGAGTTGCCTGGTTGTCAGCCATCGTTAGGGCCATGCGGGATCTTGATGCATATTCCGTTGTGTCAACGTAAATCACGTCCTGCTCCTTGCCATATTGTCTCTGGAGGGCCCGAGCCCTTGCCTTTCTGCGTTTCTCGTCTCGCACAGGATGCATGTTCATCGGGATGGGGGTACGTTTAGTCGACAGCGGACATTAGAAGAAAGGGGGACCCCCTCAGGTGAGTGTGTAATCGCGGCTCAGTTTAATTGGGACAAAAGAGCACAGCCAGCCACCGAATGAGACAGACGACAACTTTGCGCCGTAAAGGGGGCTTCAGCGAGTTTCTCAAATGTACTATGTACTCCAAGTTTGAAGAGTTGGTCATTAGATGTAATTGGGGTAACGTGTAGAGCCGTTCTCGTGCAACTCCATAGAAGCGCGTTAAAGCGGTCCTCTCTCCTTCTGTCGGAGAGGTAGGTAATTGAGGGCATACGTGGTGCGGCTTACGATGTACGCCTGGGGTGAGGCGAAGCGTGTTTCGCTGGCGTAGGCCAGCCCGGCGGTGCGCTATGCGACAAATCAATCGAGTGGTCTGCTGAGCATATGTTTAGAGATTCCTAATCTTTTCTCCATGTGCTTCATGTTTGTATATAATTAGCCCTAGCACCCCAATTTTCGAGAAAAGTGGGATGGGGTGGGCACCTAGCGCGAGAGAGATGGGGTAATGGCTGAAGTATGTTGCTTCGGTCGGTAAAGAAAGAGCTCCGATTTAGAAAGCGAGCAGGTTAAGGCCACATTCCCGAACATATGTGTCGATGGTGGTTAGTGCCAATTGTAAGTGTTCTATTTTGGCGTCACTACCACGGTTTGCCCAGACGATGATGTCGTCGGCGTAGAAGCTAAAGTGGATGTCGGGGATCTGACCCAGCTTTTGGGGCACATTAAAGTGCTATGTTAAATAGAATAGGCGAGAGAACTGCTCCCTGAGGCGCACCGCGTGTGCCAAGCGTGATGCCTGGCAGGCTGTAATTGCTAAAGGCAAGTGTTGCTGTGTGGTGGCTGAGGAAGTCTCGGACGTAGTTGTACGTCTTTTCGCCGGCTCCCAGGGTTATGTGGTTCTCTAGTATAGCTGAGCGCGCAATGTTGTCGGATGCCTTTGTTAGATCTACTCCTAAGATAGCTCTGGTGTCACAAGTTTGAGAGTCGAGAATGTGGTGCTTCAGTTGCAGGAAAAACGTCCTGCGCGGAAAGCCCCGGGCGAAATTCAAACATGTAAGTGGGCAAGAGGTAATTGCCTTCTAGGTACTGACAAAGCCTGGTTTCGAGTACATATTACAGGAGATTTCCGACACAAGAAGTGAGGGATATGGGCTTGAGGTTAGACGTAAGGAGAGGTTTCCCAGGTTTAGGTATAAAGAGAACGTTGGCCTCTTTCCATTGTGGTGGGAGGATGCCCTTTACCCAGCACTCAATAAAGTATTCAGTAAGGACAGCAATTTATTGGTCGTCGAGATTACGGAGCGATTTGTTGTGAATACCACCCGGACATGGGGCTGAGGAAGTGCCTAACTTCTGTAGTTCGGCTTGAGCTTCGGCTACTGTAGTGGGTTGGTCGAGGAGCTCATTAGGAGGACCTGTAGAGTTGGGGTGCAATACGGCGGAGTTTATTGGAAAGTGCTGATTTTGAAGTTCCTGGAGGAGTGGTGGAGGTTTATCACAAGTATGTAAGAGTTTAATGAGGTTCTGTCTTTGGTTAGTCTTTGACTAAAATCCATTAGGTGTCTGAACAAACTCAAAGTCTGAGGCAAACTCATATTGCTATTGAATTTGTTGCTAAGCGATTCCCGGTTCTGACGTGAAAAAGTGGCTGCATGGGTCTCTATCTCTTTGCTCAGGTGGGTGAGATGACATCTAAGGTTCGGTTTCAACGCTGACTTTGCCAGCGTCGTTCTAGGCTTGTTTAGCGTCTCATAAATGTAAAAGACGGTAGTGAACTGTGTCGCTTGGGCAGTCCTCTCGTACTAGACGAGTTGCGGATCGGACATCACTCCGAAGTTGTTTTGACCATTTAGTGATGCCCATGATAGAGGCCTAGCTGCGCGTTGTCCGATAAGTGCGGAAAAAATCTCATTTTGTGAAAGTGATGCCTCTGGGAACCCTGCGGAGTAGTTGCATATTTAAGAGAATTTCGATAATGTATTGGTCACTACCCAAATTCTCTTGTGTGTTGCACCATGTGGCATGAGGGAGGCGATGTGCTAACGTGAGGTCTGGTGTAGTGCCTTTGCAGACACTAGTCCCCATGCGTGTCGGAAATGCAGAATCAGTGAGCAGAGAGAGACCAGCTTGCTGCGCTGCTAACCACACCCGACATGCTTTTGGTGTGCCGCGCGGGTAACCCCAGGCCGTATGTGGGGCGTTCAAATCTCCCACGAGGAGTAGGGGGCACTTATTGGCTATGTGTTTCGCGAGCGTATAGAGGCACTGGAAGTTGCCTTGTAAGCACTTAGGGCTGCTGTGTACATTCAGGATTAAGAGGCTGTTAGCTCTAGCATGGTGCGGCACAAACTCAATTAGGAGGTAATCAATGTCTTAGACTGCTAAACAGTGGGAGATGGTGGTGATTGAGCGAATAATTAGGAACGCCACCTGAGAGGGTTTAGGGGATGTGGGTGTAATAGAAGTATAGCCAGGTAAGATTAGTCAAATGGAGGGTTCTTGCTGGGCAAGGATATCGGGTCCCGTAGCGCAAGATAACAGTTGGTGGACAACATGACGCTTCTGGCCAAAACTTTGGCAGTTCCACTGCAAGAGTGTCAGGCTACGGATTGGAGCCGCCATCAGGAGAATCGAGAAGGGGCGTATAGCCACCGCATAGGGTTGAGAGTCGTTAGCGATGTCAGCGAGCGGGTTGTCTTGCCCTTCAGCTGCTTTGGGCTTCTTGTGTTTACTAGGAGTGAGATCTCCCTTTGGAAGGCGTGTGGTGAACAAATTGAGCTGCTATTCAAGATAGCTTAAGCGATCAGTCAATGACTGAGCTAAGGCATCAAAATGATGATTAAGCGCAGCGTTGTCTGTTGTTACACGGATTACCGCATCTTTGAGCGTTGTGCATTCCTGATTAATGCTAGTGATACCATCCTGCAGCTTTGCTTCAAAAGGAGCAGTAAAAGACTCAAGCAGGATCAGTATATTGGCATGCGAGCTGTTTGTCGATAGACGTGGCGTTGTGTCCTGATTTGTGTGCAGAGGAAGTTGCGTGTCGATATCTAACTCGAGTGAATCAGAAATGATGTGGCGTTGATATGGCTTGGTGTGAAAGATATGCTAGAGGCGGTGGGTGGGTTGTGCGCAAGAGGTTGGGATGTAGTAGGAGTTGGGGTAATTGGAATGGCACGGCTTGTGGTAAGTGTACTTATCCGAGCCTCCAGCTTCCCGATGTGTTTTCGAATGGCGGCGGCTACAGCTCGGGCTGCTTGAGCTTCAGCTTTAGCTGCCACTGCCTCTTCCTGACACTTGGCGAGAGCGCCATGTAGACTGAAAGTTGCTGCTGATGATGGTGCGTGCTTGGAGGAAGAACGTTGAGGGCCCAAGTCTTGTTTATGTGGCTCGGTCCAGGCTTGCTTGTGTTGGCTGAGCTGAGTGGGCCCCGGCGACAACTGGAGGAAGCTGTCCCTGTGTGGAGCTGGTTCTTGTCGCTGTGTTTGAGGTTGTCTTATCTGTTTGCGTGGCTGGTGAAGGTTGCGTCCTTTGCATAATCCAGTGCCTCTAAGATGAGAGCCTTCGCAAAGAAGGCACTTAGGCGTGCAATGAGGTTTCAGGGGTGGATGTTGGATGCCACAACGTGGGTAAAGATTAGTCTTGGGGCTTGGGCATACGTCATGGCGATGGCCTGGTAGTCGGAAATTCGTACAGGCACCCGGACTTCCGCGGTATTGAGTGCAGCGGTGAATGGCTCCCATGTATTTATTGAAACGTGGTACCTCATTGGCGGCAAAGGTGATGATAATAGAGTGCGTCTTCCCCATTCGTCGAACTGCGAGTATTGAGTATTTGGGATTCCGTTTGACCAGGTATTCGTACAGCTGGGTTTGGGTCTCGTCGTCAAACATGTTTGAGAAGACTCCTCTTGTAACTTTTTTTTGGGGGGGGGTGCCACGTAAGCCATGCAGGGGTACGCATGGCCACCAATGGCGAGTTAAGTCAGCGTCTTTAGGAGCTCAGCTGCTGACGAGTGTGTTGTAGCTGCAGTAAATGTATTATTGGTGGGGCATATGCGCAGGCATAAATCATCAGGCAGAGTGATTTGCAGTGCAGCCTGCACTGTCTTCATGAGTTGAGGCGTTGGGACATCTAGGAGTCGCAGTTCACCTCGCGGACAAACGACGACGCGAATAGTGTTCGGTGGGAGTGGTAACAGTTGCTTGCTGCGTTGTGCAATTATGCTCGTCTTCTTGGTGGTAGGTAGGTCGGTGTCTTGTCTCTGCTAGTTGCAGCTGCTTCGATGCACGCGATGTTCCCGGCGTTTGGGTTGGCCGCCGCGAAGGTAGCGTTGGGTTGCGAAAGTGGTTTCTGTGAACAGGCTGGTCGAGACGCATAGGCTTTGTAGAGAACTGGTGTCCGATTGCCGGCCTGGAACTCTTCATCAGACATGGTGTTGCCGTCAACCGTTACTTCCACGATAACGAGAGGCGTCACTGGCAGTGTCGACGAAGGAGTGGAGTCTCAGAGAGGCTTAGCTCGGATGCTCGGCGTCTCACTTCACTAAGTGACCGTTGCCCACAAAACGTCGTAGCTGGCCCGGGACGGGTGTCGTCTCTGTCTTCCTCAGACCCTTGTGTCGCTGATTGATTGATTGATTTGTGGGGTTTAACGTCCCAAAACCACTTTATGATTATGAGAGACACAGTAGTGGAAGGCTCCGGAAATTTCCAACACTTGGGGTTCTTTAACGTGCACCCTAACCTGAGTACACAGACCTACAACATTTCCGCCTCAATCGGAAATGTCCCTTATGTCGCTGTGCGAGAAGGTTGGTGACTGTAGAAAAGGTTGGGTAGGAGTAGCACGTACCGCTTGCCGAAACCGACGTTACAGGCATCCGCTCACGCTGGCGCTTTAGCAGCGAGTCTGCACGCAGGGGCAGCGTCAGCTTGAGCGCCGACAGGAGACGCGTTAGGCTTTGCGGAAACCGAGTATGAGTGACAGAGCGGAACTTGCGTTTGTAGGATTGGCTGTCACCTTTGTATGCACGTACTATAGGAGTCCATTCGCTGATTTTATGCGCTGCTGGGTCGCTGTCTTCGTCTTCCTGTTTGCACATCCATAGCTGTCGCGTCTGGATGCTGCCGGTGATGACAGGGCTGCCGAGGCAGAACCCGGCGTGACGGTATTGTTGCCGTGAAGCAGACTTTTCAACGTCGCTGTGATCCAGAAGATGCTTGTACTCAAGGATGTCAGCAACAGTGGCGAAACGCTCACATTTAGTAAGCGTTTAACAGGTGAAGGACTTGAGCGCTGTGGTCACACAAAAAGAAGGCATTGTCTTAGCAGATGTAAGGCACGTCTTCTCAATATGCTGAGATGCTTTTCCTCGCAAAAACAGCGAGTGAGATAGCCCAGTTTTTCGTCACTCATATCGTAGTACGACAGGTTCTCATCGCTTACAAAGGAACGGCGTTCACTGCCTGTTTGATGAAGTCTCTAATGAAACTCCCACATTCTGATCACAGGAGTACTACGGCCTATCATCCGCACACAAATAGATTCTCGAAAAGGCTCAATAGAACGCTCGCTGGCATGAGCGCCATGTAGGTGGACGTCAAACATCGGACAATATTGCTACGATACTGAGGGGGCGCGTGGAAGAAGAGGAGTACGAGGTTGGCACGAGCGGTGATCGGCCAGATCCCTGGACTCTCGCATTCATCATCTCCTGTAAATAAAGGCATCTCACTATAATAAAATTGGTGGAGGTGTAGGACGCTTGTGGCGTTGACATTGCTCACAGCTCGCCACGTATGTAGTCACACTTTGACGCATCTTCGGCCAGAAGAAGCGTTCTTGCGTGCGATGAAATGTCCTAGAAAAACCTATATGGCCAGATGTTGGGTCGTCGTGCATTGCTGGAAGTACGTGTTGTCGTAGACTTGTAGGCACAACTAGAAGTAGGTGAGGGCCTACGCCGGAATAACTCTTTTTGTAAAGAACGCCATCCTTTACGACGAAACCACGTTGACCGTTCGTTCCGGGAATAAAGAAAGAAGCGAGGCTGTTGTCATTGCGTTGCTCTGTTCGAAAAGTTGTTAGGTCAGGAAACGGAGTATCCACTACAGCCAAATATTCATCAAAGTTGTCAGCGTCACACTCGGTTGTCGGAAGGGAAAGTCGTGAAAGGAAATCGTCGTCGGCATGAAGACGACCACTCTTGTAACAGACTTCAAAGTCATGTTCTTGCAATCGTAACGCCCAACGAGCAAGACGACCAGATGGGTTTCGTAGTCCAGTGAACCAACATAAGGAATGGTGGTCCGTGACAATCGAGAATCGGCGTCCATAGATATAAGGACGAAACTTGTGCACGGCGAATATGTCCGCGAGACATTCCTGCTCTGTGACGGTATAGTTTCGCTCAGGTTTACTTAAACAGCGACTGGCATAGGCAACGACGTGCTCAGCAGCTCCATGGCGTTGGACCAAGACGGTGCCAATACCTACACCACTGGCGTCGGTATGAACTTCTGTGGCAGCAGATGGGTCATAGTGGCGAAGTACGGGCCCTGACGTAAGAACAAACTTGAGTTGCGAAAAAGACGACTCGCATTCCGCTGACCACCGAAAAGGTACGTTCTTGTTGAGTAGGGACGTCAAAGGGTAAGCGATGTCGGTGAACCTGGGCACGAAGTGACGGAAATACGAGCATAGGCCCAAAAAGCTTCGCAACTCTCGTACCGACTGAGGTTGTTTGAAGCTGCTCACTGCAGCGACTTCCTGGGGGTCGGGTCGAACGCCATGCTTGTCCACCAGGTGACCGAGAACGAGAGTCTCACGGCTGCCAAAGTGACACTTCTTATAGTTCAGGGTGAGCTTAGCTCTCAAGGCAGGTGAGAACAATGTCTAGACGATGGTTGTGTTCATCGAATGTACGGCCAAAAATTATAATGTCATCCAGGTAGCAAAGACAAACTTCCCATTTTAGTCCACGTAACACAGAGTCCATGAAGCGCTCAAACGTGGCTGGAGCGTTGCATAGGCCAAACGGCATTAAATTGAATTCAAATAGACCATCTGGGGTTATAAAGGCCGTTTTCTCTTTGTCTTTCGGGTGCATGGGAATTCACCAATAACCAGATCTCAAATCCACGTAGGAGAAGTACGATGACGAATGTAAACAATCGATGACATCATCAATCCTGGGAAGCGGGTAGACATCCTTTTTATTAACAGAGTTGAGGCGTCTCTAATCCACGCAGAATCGCCATGTATCATCCTTCTTTCGGACAAGAATCACAGGGGCAGCCCAAGGGCTACACGACTCTTGGATGACCCTTTTCTTTAACATCTCTTCTACCTGTTGAGTAATGACCTTGTGCTCCGCAGATGAGACACGGTATGGTTTCTGCCGGATAGGGTGAGCGGATCCTGTGTCGACCCCGTGGCGAGTACGCGACTCGGGTACACTTATTTGCTCTTCTGTCTGCGCAATGTCAAATATAGTAGCGTGCTTTGCAAGGACTTCGACCAAAGCTTGACGTTTTTCTGATGATAGCGACTTGTTTACCATACTCAGAAAGCTGGATTTTGTATGGTACGTTGCACGAACAGGATCTACTCTCTCGTCGCTTAAAGATGCAATAAAACTGGTCGCATTTTGTTCGAAGAGGGCGAGTCGCATTCGGCAGGGTAGCATAACAAGTTTATTTGAATAGTTCGACACCCATACGGCCGATCGCCTATCACTGATCGACAGAACACAATGTGGAACGAGCACATTTTTTTGGCGCAAGTGATATAATGGGCTCCACAAGAACATCAAACTTTCCGGCGTCTGAGGCAGGGGCGTCAACGCGTACGGTCTTAATCGAGTTGGGCGGTAAGACAACATCCTCAATGATAGTGATAGATCCTTCACAGCACCTAGGATCGTCAGTGAATGCTGATAGCATAATCTCGCCAGCACCGCAATCTACAGTAGCCCCGCACTCGCGTAGAAAATCGATCCCCAAGATGATGTCATGGGTGGAGCTGGTCAGGACAGCGAATTCAGCCTCGAAGATCTTGTCACCCTAAGTGGCACTAACAACACACACACCGATCGGACACAGTGTCTCCCCGCTCGCTGCACGAAATGATGCAGAACTGTCCCAGCGGAACATCACTTTATGTCCTAGTCGCAATTTGAAGTTAAGACTCATCACTGAAACAGCTGCTCCAGTATCGATCAAAGCCATTGTAGGAAGTCCATCAATAAGCACGGGGACCCTATTTTGCGTCATAAAAACGGGTGGAGGCATAGGCGGATGTAGTGACGTCTCACCGTAACAATATATAGCCTTATGCTGCATTTGCATACCGTACAACAGTGCAAGAGCCAATCCACTTCACACCATTCCAACTTGTCTATGGTCGGATGATAACAACGACCTTAGGCGCGATGTTATGTATCGATGATATTGTGACGATGAAACGCGTTTATTTACAGGAAATGGTTGAGATCGGTACAGCTCAGAGCCAGAAAACGGAGACCGAGCTGCTCGTGAGCCAGACCGCTTCGACCTCCTCCTCTTCATGCGCCCATCGAGGTGTGTCAATTCCCCCGTTCGCAGACGATGCCCACTGGGCGAGTCAATAGGAAGGTTGGTGGTGATATGGCTTGAGGCGCGCGACGTGTGTCAGCTGTGTCTTGCTAGAGCGCCGACCATTGCTTGTGACGCCGGAGATGACGTATGTGACGTCACTGAGACGGTCAATGACTACAAATGGTCCGGAGTAGCGGGCCAGAAACTTTTGGCATAAACCACGTTTGCGGACAGGTGTCCACAACCACACCAGATCACCCTTTGTGTAAGCAACGGAGTGATGGTGGGCGTCGTACCGGGTCTTGGAGCGCTGTTGAGATGCAATGGTTCGAAGGCGTGCGACGCGACGGGCTTCTTCAGCGCGGCATAGTGACTCGGCAACCGATGTTTCCACATCTAACGTAAAAGGCAGAATGGTGTCGAGACAACTGCGAGGGGAGCGGGCGTAGAGCAGGAAAAAGGGCGCGTACCCTGTCGTCTCGTGTTTCGCGGTGTTGTAGGCGTATGTGATATAGGGCAGTACTTCGTCCCAGTTTTTGTGCTTGGCATCAACATAAATTGACAACATGTTCGTTAGCGTCCTGTTGGTCCGCTCTACGAGGCCATTCGTCTGGGGGTGATACGGGGTTGCGTGGCGGAATTGGCTGGCAGACAGGCGTAGGATCTCTTCAACGACGTCAGCGACGAACTGACGTCCCCGGTCGCTAATGACGACTCGTGGAGGGCCATGACGGAGAATGATATGCCGAAGCATAAACTGCGACACGTGAAAGGCTGTTGCAGTAGGTATAGCCGCAGTTTCTGCGTAGCGCGTCAGGTGGTCGACGCACACGATGACCCATCGATTGGCACTGGCTGAACGCGGAAACGGACCTAGAAGGTCGACACCAACAATCTCGAAGGGAGAGCTAGGAGGTGGTACGGGATGGAGAAGTCCGGGTGATGTAGTCGTGGGACGCTTGTGACGTTGACACTGTTCGCAACCCGCTACGTATTTTTCTGTGTCGCGTCGCATCTTGGGCCAGTAAAACCTTTGCTGGATGCGATGAAACGTTCTGGCGAAGCCCATATGCCCACTGGTTGCGTTGTCATGGCAGAACCGAAAAATTTGGGGACGTAGAGTGCGTGGAACTACCAGAAGCAGACGGGCGCCTTGGCCAGAATAATTCTTCTTGTAAAGGACGGCGTCATGAACTACAAAAGAGCTTGAACTGGCCGGGTCATTCGCGGAGGCAAACAGGTGATCTAAGCAATGATCCTCGTGCTGTGCTGTCCGGAAAGCCGCGATGTCAGGAAAATGAGAGTCGATAGCTGTGATAAAATCGTCAAAATTATCAGCTTCACACTCGGTCGTTGGTAGAGGAAGCCGTGACAGGCAGTCAGCGTCTGCGTGGCGATTACCGCTCTTGTAGCGGACCGTGAAGTTAAATTCTTGTAACCGTATGGCCCATCGCGCAAGTCGACCAGATGGATCACGTAGGCTCACCAACCAGCAAAGAGAGTGATGATCGGTGATGACTGAGAAACGACGACCGTAGATGTAGGGGCGAAACTTGTGTACGGCGAAAACGACGGCGAGGCACTCCAATTCGGTAACCGTATAATTACGCTCTGCCTTGCTCAGGGACCGGCTTGCATAGGCGACGACGTGTTCAGCATTGTTGTGTCGTTGAATAAGCACCGCGCCGAGACCAACTCCACTGGCATCGGTGTGGATTTCCGTGGAAGCAGAGGGATCGAAGTGGCATAGTATTGGCCCGGAAGTGAGAGCGAACTTTAGTTGCTTAAACGCTGACTCACAATTTGGTGTCCAGTGGAAAGGGACGTCCTTGCGCAGCAAGTCAGTCAGTGGCTGGGCCGTTTCAGCAAAATTAGGTACAAAGCGGCGAAAATAAGAGCATAGGCCCAGAAAGCTTCGTAGCTCGCGGATAGACTGTGGCTGCTTAAACTTGCTGACGGCGTCCACTTTCTGCGGGTCCGGCCTAACACCAGCTTTGTCCACAAGGTGTCCTAAAACCAGTGTTTGCCGTTCACCGAAACGACATTTTTTGAGTTCAGTGTCAAGGCGGCTTTCTCCAAACATGTTAGAACAACGTCAAGGCGATGATTATGTTCCTCAAAAGTTCGTCCAAAAATAACCACATCGTCCAGGTAACATAAACAAATTTCCCATTTAAGGCCTCTCAAGACGGTATCCATATAGCGTTCAAATGTTGCCGGAGCATTACACAAGCCGAACGGCATAACATTAAATTCAAATAGACCGTCTGGCGTTACAAAAGCCGTCTTCTCTTTATCAACTGGATCCATGGGAATCTGCCAATACCCGGATCGCAAGTCTACCGAAGAAAAGTAGGAAGCTGAATGAAGGCAGTCAATTACGTCATCAATGCGGGGGAGGGGGTACACGTCCTTCTTGGTTATAGAATTGAGACGCCGATAATCAACACAGAACCTCCAGGACCCGTCTTTTTTCTTTACCAAAATAACAGGTGCAGCCCACGGACTTGACGATTCTTGAATTACACCAGTGGCTAGCATCTCGCCAACTTGTTCAGCAATAACTTTGCGTTCGGACACGGACACGCGATAGGGCTTTTGTCGGAGAGGATGAGCAGAGCCAGTATCGATCTTGTGACGAGCGCGCGTGGTCGGTATCTGAGCCCTAGGCACCTTCCGTGCAAAATCAAATACTTTAGCATGTCTCGCCAGCAGTGCAACCAGGTCTTTGCGCTTCTGTGAGGAAATGGACTTGCTAACCATTTTTGAAAATTCAGCTTCCATACCAGAAGTTTCCGGACCCGCCCTTTCAAGATCGCTTAAAGCTCCAATGCAGGTGCTGCTCTGCTTTTCGAACAGGGCAAGGCGCATACCAGCCGGTAGTACAACCGACTCGGGTGAGCTGTTTATCACCCATAATTGAGCCGTCTCGTCTGCGAGAGATACAATGCATCGTGGTACAAAGATGTTTTTCTTGAGACAAGCTACAGGCAACGGCTCAATCACTATGTCACATGAATTCAAACTCGAGTTGGTTTCCGAAGTGGTCACTTGTACGCTGGCCGTGGACCACGCTGGCAGAAGTACATCTTTAGCTACAGTGAGGTTACCTTTCTCACAATCAGGCTGCTGGGCGAGAGTAGACAACAGAACCTCACCTGCTCCACAATCCACGGTCGCACGACACTCTCGCAAAAAGTCTATGCCAAGTATAACGTCATGCGTTGATTGAGCCAGTACTGTGAATTCCGCCTTGAACGTTTTACCGGCAACACTAACAGACGCAGTGCAGACGCCGACAGGACGCAAGAATGCGCCGCTCACTGCCCGAAATGTGGCAGGTTTGTCCCAGTGAAACATAACCTTACGGCCCAGTCGTTGCTTAAAAACTAAACTCATCACGGAAACACTTGCGCCAGTATCTATCAATGCCATCGTGGGAACGTCGTCAACAAGTACCTGAACCTTATTCTGAAGCATAGAAACTGGTGGAGGCATTCTTTGATGAAAATCGGTACGTCCAGCGACCTCACCTCCGTCGGCCGCGCTGGCTAGTTTCCCGGTGGCGGAGACGAAATTCGTGACCGGCGCCGTGGAGATGGTGACCGAGGTGTACGGGTGGTGGGCGGCGTTAAGCTGCGCACAGATCCGGGCGAATCACTCCGGTTGATCGGCTGGTAGGCGTGCCGCTCGTCAGTTGGGTTGGGGGGCCAGTAGGTGTAGTCAGGCCGTTGGCTTCGTTGTGCAAACGTCGCGGATCTCTGAGGGAATGTCGAACGTGGATTACGTCGCATTGGGCAAAATCGGGCGATATGTCCACGAACACCGCACTGGTAGCAGACGGGCCGTTCACGGGACATAGGGAACGTCGCTGGATGTTGAGGGTACGCGGCGCTCTGTTCCCACTGAGACGCAAAGGAGGTGGATGGCTGTTGTAGCCGTAACGACTGTGGGGAGCATAAGGCGGCTCTACATAAGTAGACGTCGGTGGTGGAGCCCTTAGCTGAGGGCCGCGGTTGGGATAGCTGCGCTCCTCGAAACTCGTAGCATTGATACTTGTGGACGGTGTATCGCACGGTGGTTCTCGGGCGTTCAAGGGCGCGTAAAGGTGACGACGAAGTTCCTCACGTACAATGAGGCGAATCGTTGACGAAAGGTCGGTAGGCACGGAGTCTTGGCACACATCGACAGTGGCGACGGTCGTAACATTGGCAAGGCGTCCGAACTTCGTAGTGATGCGGCGAGTCTTCAGGGCCTCAAACGTTCGGCAGTGCCCAATCACATCGGCCACAGACTCAAGACTCTCCTTGCCGATAAGGAAGTGGTAGACGTCTTCCGCAATTCCTTTGAGAATGTGGCCCACCTTGTCCTCTTCCGTCATGTTGGTGTCCACACACTTGCACAGTTTCAGTACCTCCTCAATGTAGGTTCTGCATGTCTCACCACAAGCTTGAGCTCTCTGCGACAACATTTGCTCTGCACGTTTCTTCTTCGTCGCAGGGTCGCCAAAGCACTTCTTGATCTCCTCCATAAACTGGGCCCATGTTGTCAAGGTGTCTTCGTGATTCTCGAACCACACTAAAGCACTGCCATCGAGAAATAGACCCACGTGGGACAACTGGCTGGCCGCATTCCAGCCATTGGCTCGGCTCACCCGTTGATAGTGGCTGAGCCATTCTTCAACGTCATCGCCAGGTTTTCCTGTAAATGTGCGTGGCTCTCGGTAGTGGAAAGACGGCGCCCTCGCGACCGGCTGCTGGATGTCTCCGTCCAAGTTCATATCTTGAGGTAGTGGTGGCAAGCCCGCTAGTCGACGGCTGCGGCGAAGCTCGTGCTCTTGCGGTTCCGTCGTTAGTAGACGGCTGCTCTCCGGTCTCGCTTGACAGTAGCTGGCTTACCCAGCACCTTCCACCACAACTGTGACGATGAAACGCGTTTATTTACAGGAAATGGTTGAGATCGGTACAGCTCAGAGCCAGAAAACGGAGACCGAGCTGCTCGTGAGCCAGACCGCTTCGACCTCCTCCTCTTCATGCGCCCATCGAGGTGTGTCAATATGAATGAGGACGATCCGGACATTGATGAATACATAGAACACAAGAGGCACGACAGTTGGCAACATAGCGTATCATTCACCAGCAGGGTGTCAATGCAAACCGCTATAACCCAAGGCAAAGGGGCGTACAGTACAACCTCGTGGACAACCGTGAGTCTGGACACCTGTAGGTGCTCCTAGCCTATCTGTAAAGTTGATTTCTGTTCTTACAAGATGCTTCGCCTACTTAGCGTCCTCAATTACGAAGTTATCAGGGCTGCCCACAGGGCCCGTATGGCGGCAGAAGGGCTTGGCCTCTCTGTCTCGACATGGAGCACCCAGCAGTCTTGGACTGATCCTCAGGAGCTCAATGAAGTTCTTCATACCATATTTAGAGGTAAAATGTTCTCAAAGCGACGCAGGAATCATCCCGAAGTAGTGCACATAGTACGAATGAAATCGTACTGCGATAAATGCTGCACACCCACATGTGGCCTATTCGCCGAAACTCTTGACCCTTCATACACATCCGGATGATGCATTTTAGGAGGAAGACTAATACCACAAGTTGTTTGACACCTTACGAACTCTAACGCTGGTTCCTGCTTTTGTATATTCTGCTACACAGCTGGCAGCCTGAAGCACCCACTGCAATGCTTAACTGCGCGTGTCGCCACACCATGCGCTGAAGAAGACCAGCGGCTTGTAGAATGATCAGCACACGATAAAAGAGGCGAGAAAAATACCTTTTTTCTGGTCATAAAACTCTCGCAAAAGTTTCATATGGAGAAAAAAGTGGCCACCATAGGCGCCACTGATCGATGCAGGAGGGCATCGATCGGCCACGCTTGGCAGGGCTGTAGCACGTTTGTGGAAGTGTTTCTTAACAAATACACTTCTTCATACGTTTTTTTCTCCGTGTTCTCGCTAACAAATCATAGCAGCTATTAGTATTGTCAAAGTGGCCCATCATGCGCGTTGTCAAACTGCCCAAGTCCTTCATTGCTGTCAATGTTTTAAATGAGTCCGCCTGTCAAGTGACGCGCAATCGTAGCGTTCTTAAATTTCTCTATTTCTGCATAGTCCCTTACGGGCTTAAACCGAACACTATGACTGGTTCTAGATAACAAAGGCTAACATAGTTTGCACACGAGATTGCGGAGCAGCCATGCTCTGGTTCAACGTGTAGTGATCTTTGGAATAATTGTCACTTTATTCTATCGGGCATCCCAAAGCAGCCAGTAGAAGTTCGCGTGCCGATAAACAATTCTGTATATTATGTTAACTTGGCATTATTCGCCTTTAGGTCTCTCTTGAGGGATATCGTAAGGGATAAAGCTAAAAAATTAAAGTTCAGAATGAGACACCACAAGATGGAGAAGGGTGCTCAAGTTGTGTTCTTTTCTTTTTTGATTTGGTGTCATAATTTGCGCTCCTGATATTAAAGATGAGAAAATGATATGAAACTGTTCTGCGCTGCCAGATATACGCACTAAGTGCTGTTTTGAAACGAAAGCTTTATTTTATACATGAACATTTGATAACGCAGCCGAGTTTTGACATACGCGGCTTTTTTTAATCCATTCCCGTGTACATCCCAATGACCATGACTTCCAAGTCCACGTTCTAATTAGCCACCTTGTTCCTCCTACGCGCACATAGAAATCAGCCAGGATCTTCCTTCAACCCAGTTATTCAGATTAATAAATCAGTTGGACATGACACTACATTTCTCTCTTTCAATATTTCTAGAAGTTTTCTTTATGCACCCAAATATCTCTTTCAATCCAACTTCAGCTTTTCATGCGCAAGACATTCCTGCCTAACAGAAACAAATCTGTGCACCACTTAAATAGCAGTGGGTAACATTTTGAACTTGGCAACTACGCTACGCCTTGCAAGCAAATGTAGAAAAACATGTCGGCATTTTTTTTGCTGAAATTACACGCACTCGTCGAGAATTTCAAACTGCCATGAGCGCAAGCACAAACTTTATTCAAATCCGAATTTCGTAAACTGTGGTTGAAATTTGGTAGATGAAGTGAGCGACACAACAAAAATCACTGAAAAATGTTTTTGCTGGCATAACTGAAGCTGTTGCTTCACGCTGCGAAGTTGGGTCTTAACTCTCTGCAGCTCCGACGCTGAACAAGTGGCAACATGTTTCACACTTTGCATCAGCGTATTTATTGCGATTTTCAGTTCTCACATCTGCAAAGAGAAAGAAAGCACAAAATTTCTAAAAGGAGGAACCAAATTCGTTTGCGTAGTGAGCGGATAAGATATTTACAAGCTTTGTGCGAGGCTTGCCATCGATTTCTTCGTCGGCTCCACTGGAGACGTCAGCATTCGCGACTCTCGTATCGCAATCCGGAGAAAGCTCTCGCGGCCTTTTTAGAGGTTGGCGCTTCGTTCCGCGTGAACGCTGTTTTGGTTGGAGAGGTAAGAAGGCAAGCCTTCGAAAATCCTTCGTACGGCGCCTTTCACTGGTCTCGCTCGTTCTCGGAGCAGCGAAACTATGACTCCGTTCCCTGGGCACGCGTCCGCACGTACAATGTCACTGGTGTCGAAATGCTTTTCACACACGCGAGCGTTCTCTAAGTCGAACAAAACTCCGGCAGTCCCTTGTCGCGGGATCGCATGTTTCCCCCTGTCGCGTTCTTCTACATTGACTAAAAAGCAGCCGGCCGAGCCGGCTACCTCGCCCCTCTATCAACGCCAGCGCCGCGGTGCGGAAAGTGCGGGAAGCGTATGAAGCTTTTTCATTGAGTGAAGCGGAAGTTTCATGACCAGGAAAAAGTCTTAAAGGACTGTCGTACTAGTGAGTGTAGGACATGTTCGCATGAAATTGTGCAGCTTGAGTTAACGGGCACAGGTTCGCCCTAAACAAAGAGTTTTCTTAGCAGAAGGTGCTTTATTTATTGGCTACAATATAATGTTATGAAGAAAAAACTTATGAAAACAAATTCTTTTTCGCTTGTCTGATCTCTTCAAAGATAATATTTTCTAAGAGATTCTTTACCGGTATGCACTACTTCATGTCCCTCTTTTTCGTTACAGGACTGTTATTTAACCGAAAATCACACCGTTCAAGGATGCCCTGGTGGGGCATTGTGTACTTGCACCTATGTTGACTATACACTGATTTATCCTAAAAAAGGGAAATGCGCATATTTGCCAAAGCAACGTCGTCCATAATCAACGGGCGCGTAATTATTTAGGGACTTAGGAAATAAACTTTATCTTCCTTTTAATGTGTAACTCTTTTACTTAGCCTACAATGCTGTCACAGTCGTTTATTTGAAAAGTTACATTGCACCGATTTCTCGTTTCGCAACGAACAATACATTCAATCTGTACTTGAGTCCCACCAGTGGAAAGTTTATCCACAATGTTGGACATTAAAACACAGTGCCCAACGGCTTTCTAATAATTAATGTTTGTGTTAAACGTCCAAAAAATTAAGATATGATTATGAAAGATACCCTATTAGAAGACTCCGGATTTTCCAATCACCAGGGGTTCTTTAATGGGCACTTAAATCTCAGCACACCGGTCTCAGCACTCAGCACTTTCGCCTCAATTGAAAATGCAGCCACCGAAGCCATAATTCAATGTATGGCTTACGCATGTGCCAGTTAGCACAGTACCAATCACATACAAACGTCCTCCTGCCCCCTCCCCTCCATCTACCAACTATAGCAGTAGATTCACCGTCAATGTTTAAGGGGCGAAGCTCCTAAAGATGTGGATCAAGTGTGCTCGATGTATGAGTAGGTAGTCACCTCTCGTTTAGTTCTTAAAATTTCCGCAAGATGGCAGTATTTGTATACGATAAATACGGTTCAGTTTAGACTGGCACAGTGGTAGACGTGTGTTTTTGAGCGCTCCCAATTGACTGCATAGATAAGTGGTTTTGCATGTTTTTATCATGCCTATAAAGTTAATAAGGCAGCAGTTAAAATCTTTGTAGCACTTATTACATGGTACGGTGCTTTCGGGAATCATTCACCAGGTATTTACTAGTTTCTGCGTGTGTGTGTGCTTGTTTCTTTGTGTTTTTTTTCTCTTGCCACTCCGTGGGGTAGGTGCACATACACTGAACGTGCAAATTTTTGTAGTAGAGCTTAGACATTCTCTTTTCGTAGGGGAAGGATCGTGTTTTGTAATTATCGAGTGAGAAAATTTATAAGGACAATTGGTGTCAGAAATGCATAGTTTAAATGTCTGTAAAGTGTTCAGAATGTGAGGTGGGTTTGAAAATGGACCCACGTGCAGAAGCAAGTGAAGAGGAGGCTGGCACCAAGTTAACGCAATGTGAGGTCGAGGAAAAAATGGAGAAAATGATGGTTGCCCAGAGTGAACTGCTGATGAGAATCACTGAGCTGGAGACTGCGTTGGCAACAGAGCAAGAGAAAAGGAGGGCTATGGAAGAAAGGCTGAGGTCCGCCGAGGAAGCGCTAGCGAAAGTGAACAGATGAGCGGCCGACAGAGAGAACAGTAGGGCACCGGCAACCAGAACTGCAGAGAAGAAAGAGCAAGCAAGTTTGAAAAAAACAGGTTCAGCTGGTTCAACGGTCACAAGACCCAGCTTCAGCGAAGTAGTGGGGGGCTGGGAGGGGTCAAAGCAGGTGGCATCACAGGTGCAAGTAACCCCCAGGTGCAGGACGCTCCAGCTGAAAAGTCACAGCATGGGATAATCGCCGTGGACTCGAATTCAAACCGATGCGCAGAAGCAATCAAAAAAGATGGTAAAAGGTGACAAGGGGGTTGCAGTAGGGACGTTCCCGCAACGCAAGCTAGAAGCAGTCATGAGGCACGCAAGCTCAAATCTCAAAACTACAGCGGATAGACGAAACCTCGTTATAGTTTTAGGTGGTTTAAACAGTGTCTTGAATGAAGATGCGGAAGGACTAGCGACCACACTGGCGAAAGGGGTCGATGACATGTGCACCACCTCTTCTCGGGTACAGGTAGTGATAGGCAAGATACCGGAGGTACCGGTGCGTGACGGCAGCCTGCAAAGAGTGGTTGTCAATGCAAATCAAGCGATATGGTGGATGAGTCGAGAGAAAGGCTTTGAGGTGGTGGTAATAAACAAATAGTTGCATAGGTGGGGTCGTTTTCAACGAGACAGAATCACTCGATGGGCGGCTAGGTCATGAGGTGGGTTGGCAACTTGCAAGAGGCGCAGTAGCTTTTTAGGGGGGCACGCGGGCCCTTTGGGGTGCAGGATAGCTAGTAACGAGAAAAACAACCAGAGAGACTTTTTGACAGGTGGTATGGAGAAATACGATTTCAAAGTGGCATCCGCATCTAAGATACGTAGAGTACGAGGCAGAAATGGACGGAGCCACGTGGGCCGAGCCAATTCCGACATAGGGTATATTAACATGCAGGGTGACAGGAACAGGCTGTAGTGGGAAGAAATATAAGAACAGCTAAGGGAGGAAAGGCCGATGGTACACGGTTTTGTAGAAACACAACTTAGGGACATGGAACGACCTTCCACCACTGCGGACTATGCGTGGAAATAATGTAAAAGAACAGAAGGCAGCAGAAAAGGGGGTGATATTGGGCATTCATTTATAAAAGTACAGACTGGCAAAGGGTCAAGCAGGAGTGCAAAGAACAATTAGGGCTAAAATGAAAAGTGGCTGGGCAAATGACACTCCTTGGTTTGGTGCACTTGTGGACGGAAGCAAAGGCCAGAGAGGAAAACCAGGCAATGGTAGAGTGTATATCAAAGGACAATGAGGAATTAGGAGGAGAGTGTGAGATAATTATACTAGGAGATATGAATGTACACATAGAAGGTATAAATTGGTATACCGGCCCAACAGGCAAAATGATCATGGATATGTGTGAAAAACATGATTTGATCATTTGCAACAGTACTGAGAAGTGTGAAGGGCAAATAACATGGGAGGTAGGAAGGCTGCAGTCAACAATAGATTATGCACTGATGTCACATAGGATGTATGACAAGCTCCGGGGATTGCACACAGATGAATGTTGCTCCAGATGTCTGGGTAGTGATCACAAACGTATCAAGCTAAAATTTGGAAGAGCAGTGAAAGTGGGAAGGAGAAAACATGAGCAACTACAGGAAAATTTTTATTCAGAGTGGCAAATAGAAATAGCTAATAAACAAATTGAGAAAGTAATCACTGAGGATAATAAAACAGTGTGGTTATACACGATTCTAATTAGATTGTTTGAGCTAGAGCTTGCTAAGGCACGTGACAAGCCACCCCGGAAAAGAAAAGACAAACCCAAGAGTTCGCTGGATGGCGAAGCGAAGAGAGCCATAGCAAAACGTCAGGAATCCTCTAGGAAATACAGACATGCTAAGCAGCGGGGTGAACCAACAAATGATGTTGAAAAAAATGGGAAATCTTTCTAAGATGTAGAAGGGAAGCATCCCTTTTGATCAATGAAAAGACCAGAAGAAAGGGGGCTCAGTGGCTGGCAGAAGTACATAAAAAGGTAGAAAGACAGCTAGAAAATTTTGCAACCATCTAAATTCCCTAAAAATGAGATGAGCCTAGAGCAGAGGTTTATAACTACAGCTCGATGTGCTGAGCAAGAAGGGGAGGAAGCTATTTAGTATATAAGAACAATGGTGACAGAAAAATTTCACGAAGAAGTGCCTTATGCACCACAGTATACAAGGGTGAATCAAGTGGCGCAGTGGCTTCATTTTCACAACCAGAGTAGGAAATGGCAGAGAAGAGGGTTCTTAGTTGTACATCAAAAGGCCCAGATGGCATTCCAATTATGCTGATAAAGACATTGGGTCCGAAGTTTAAGCAGACCTTCAGAGAGGCAGTGAGCAAAATAATAATCGATGGTGACAGGATGTGCATGCTCTGTAAAAGAAAACAGGACAAATTGACATAAACAACTACCGTCATATAACGGTAACATCAGTGGTCTACAGGCTGGCGATGCAGGTTATAAAGGAAAGACTGAAGACATGGATAGAGGATGAGGGGGTGCTGGGGGAACTACAGATTGGGTCACGGAAACACAGGAAGTTGGAAGACCATCTGTTCTCCCTGACACAATGCATCGAAATAGCAGAAAAGAAACAGAGGCCCCTGTGGCTAGCATTTTTTGATATCAAGAGAGCGAACAATAGCGCGGTTCAAGAGGACTTGTGGGGAATACTGGACACACTAGGTGTGGAAGCTAGAGTCACTAATCTTTTAAAGGATATCTGTAAAGGTAACAACGTAGTTATAAAGTGGGAAAAAACGGGTATTGACGCCCGCAGAGATAAAACGGGAGTTTAGGCAGGGGTGTCCTCCCTCACCCTTGTTATTCATGATGTACGTAGAAAGATTAGAGACCAAAATAGAGGGAAGTGGACTTGGCTTCAACCTTTCTTTCGTCAAACAAGGAAAACTCTTTGAACAGGCACTACCCGCATTGATGTACGCTGAATATATAGTGCTAATGGCCGACAACAAGAAAGATTTGCAGAGATTGATGAACATCTGCGGTAATGAGAGAGATAGGTTAGTATTCAGATTCAGTAAGGAAAAATCAGCAGTCATGATTTTAATGATAATGAAGGTAGTGAGCTTAGAATACGGGAGGTCACGCAAGAGATAACAGATAAATACATATATATGGGCGTATGAATGAGCAATGGGACCGAATACTTAAGGGAACCCGAAATATACGTGACGAATAAAGGTAACAGGAATGCAGCAGTAGTGAAAAACAGGTCACTGTGGAATTACAATAGGTATGATGTTGCGAGAGGAATTCGGAAAGGTGTCATGGTTCCTGGTCTGATGTTCGGCGTTGCGGTCTTGTGCATGAGACCATAAGTTCAAGCAAGAGTAGAAATTAAGCAACGTGGAATAGGTAGGCTTGCCTTAGGAACTCGCCGAAATGCACCAAATCAAGGAGTAGAAGGTGATATGGGATGGACATTTCAGAATAGGGGAGCTAGCAGGAAGATAAAATTTGAGAAGCGATTGAGAGAAATGGGGGAGGAGTGTTGGGCCAGGAAGGTATTCAGCTACTTGCACATGAAGAATGAAGAAGCGAAATGGAAGAAGCGAGCCAGAAAATTGACTAGTAACTGCTTAAAAACAGCAGGGGGCCAAACAAAAAAGAATTATCGGTTAAGAAGAAGTTGAAGGAAGCTGAGACGAATATGTGGAGAATTGGCATGATTAAGAAGTCCGCAGCACAGATCTATCAAACGTTTAAGCAGAAAATTGCCGAAGAAAGAATCTATGATAATACTCGGGGTAGTTCTCCACTATTTAAGGCCAGGACGTGAGTATTAAGAACCAAGACATATCGGGCCAACTACGAAGGGGTACACACGGTATGCAGTGCGTGGGGAGAGAAGAAAACTGCCGAACACTTGATATGTTCTGTAAAGGGCTTCACCCTATAGTTCAGGATGATGGAGCAGAGTTTTTCAAAGCACTGGGGTTTAAGGCCAGGGAGGGCAAAATAGACTTTAACCGAGTAGAATTAACTTGAAGGAGGTTATTTGACTGGTGGCTAAAGTCAAGGCACGAGTGAAAAATAAACCCTTCACTGCAAAGTACGAGTCCTCAACCTCACTATTTAAAGGGAAAAAATGAATCTAGTTTTTGGTTCACTAAGTATTACGGATTGGTGGCGTTAGCCACCGCTTGATCTAAAAGGTGGCGCCATGTCAATCTATCCGTGCATCTATCCATCCATCCAATATATGATAAAAAATGCGAGGCAGTGGTACTTGGAGTTTTTCCTTAGGTAGATGTACAGATGGACGGATAGACGGATGGGTGGACAGACAGACACACAGACAGACGTACAGACAGACGTACAGACGGACGCTCAGAGAGACAGACAGACAGCCAAACGGACGGACGGATGGCCGGGCAGACGGACAGACAGCAAGCCAGTGACATGTTGCGAGCTTTCCGTCCGGATCTTCAGGTGTCGCCCCCGTCGAAATTACGACAGCGCTCCGCCAGCAGAGGTAATCAAAACGCCATTCAAGTCTTTTATTCCACGATTTTATTTTTAAGGCTTGAGAATGGTACGCACAAAAAACTGTCTCTCATTTAAATTTAGGCATTCAGAAGTATCAATCGTGTGAATGCGTAGAATATTGGAGAGTTACACTCTTTAGGTGGCAGCGCAAATCAGTACACATCACACCACACTGCTCGTGAAGAGCACGCGAATATGTTAACATCAATTACAGAAAGTTAATCGATTACTGTGAACGAGGTGTTGCGAAATTTTGAGTTAACCAATTACGGGGACGTTAACAGTGTACCTTTGTTTACACCAGCGAACGTTTCGTTCAGTTGGAAGTATATATGAGCTAGCGCTGGACAGCTTATGTGCTTGAGGCATCCCGGTAAGGTCTTGTTTACAGATGAAAGCTGATGCATAAGTATCGTTCACTGCTATACAAGCTAAAGCCTGACTTACGTGGCCTTTATTATATGTGAACATCGATAAATTCACTCTGAATAAAACGATTTATTACTGCATGTTTGTCAGATCATTGTTGTCATTTCGCATGGCCTGTATGCGGCATCCTAACTTACTAAAGTAAGTATGCAAAATGCTAGTGAGCTTCAAGTAAGTAGTTTGCTGCAATGAACTACATGAAAACGAGAGAAATCGAAAAAGGGGGCTGCTGCATCAAGCAAGATACAGCCATGACGCAGAAGCATACGACGGAGGTGTCGTCTGCTATGTGGGATGCCATCCGCTATATCAAAACGCCCTTGTGCTTCTGAAAACTATTTCATTTTGTGCATAGCTCTAAATGATTCAACCAATATTCTAAGTTATTATTTCTTTGAAAAAAGTATTTTGGAGTGAAAAATAATAGAAAGTCACAGTTTTGCTGCAAGGGCGAAGCAATGAATGCGATAGCAACAACGTGGAATGTAACGCAGAGAATGGCAAGCAGACTGAAACGTGCAGCACGCTGCCCATGCACAAATGACGCACGAAGACAACATACACAGAACAAGAGTATAGACAAGACTATAAACAACGTTTTATCACTCAACACTCAACACACTGTTTAAACAAAACCAAGGCATGAAACGTAATCACAGATATGATATTGATATATGATAATCACAATACATATATGAGTGCGGACTAAAAAATGCCGCAGTTATTACTTCGCTGTGTTTGAAAAGCGCACTCTTATCGCAAACAGCGCCTCTCCAGCAAGCTAAGTGATCTTAACGTGCCCGTCTACTAAACGCGATCGTTCTAGTAAAAGTCGGAGATGCGCGATTTTTCCCACCAAAGGGTAAGCGCGCGCACACAAGCATTTAACCCCCCTTCCCCTCGCGGCGCAAGGTACGCGTGGGAGATAAGCGCGCGTAGGCGCATTGTGACCAGCTGGGCACGGAACACCGGGAGCTTTCTTTTTTAGATGCGGAAGCATGTTATACTCGCGCCTTGTAGTGCGCCGTCCGCACCGCTTCTCGAACATTCGACAGCTGACGCGCGCGCATGCGCCGTTGCGCCGTCGCCCACCATCTGTGCCGCGCGCGCTTCTCCTTCGAGAACATTCGACAGCTGACAGCGCATGCGCCGTCGCGCCGTCGCCATGTGTGCCGCGCGCGCGCTTCTCCTTCGAGAACATTCAACAGCTGACAGTGCATGCGCCGTCGCGCTGTATATATACTCAAGGTCGGCGCTCGCTCGCTCAGTTGCCGCTCGTCGGTTGGTTTGTACGGCGCGTCGACGTCCAAGGTCGCGGTGAAATGAATTCCAACGAATCCACAAACACAATGATCGACGTCCCTTCGACCAGCGCCGTCCTTTCGCATACGTGTGTACGTGTTCACTCAATTAACACCCCCTCCTACAACCACGTTAACCAATTTAGCCATCGACCCAAGTAAGTCGCAATTTAACACCCCATTTCACAACCACGTTAACCAATTTAGCCATCGACCCAAGTAAGTCGCACTTTAACACCCCGTTAACCAATTATATGCTCCGCATCCTCCTCAGTGTTCCCCCGAGGGAAGCTGCGGGCAATTTTTTTCATAAGGACCTTCGACTCACAATGTTTAGTCTGTCTGTCTGCACATTTGTCTGTTTGTCCACTCTTAACAGCACCGGGTACTTGAAAGGGCCCCAGCCAATACCTCGAACGGCCGACCCCATCCGCAGCACCCACCAATGTTGCTCAACATTCAGCGTTCGTATTGTACACTTGTTAATTAAAATCAATTATTGCGCAAGTCTGGGGCACCATACCAACACGTACCTATTATGCATGTGCGTGTTTCACTAGAAAAAGCATACATAAGTAATTCTAAGGACCGTAGCACTTATCACGCTGCGCTGACCATGCAACACTTTGCTAAGACGAGACGGTGGTGGCACCTACCCATCGCCTTGCGTTCTACACCTTGTCACCTCTTAGACGAGCGAGCACACCCGTCCCAGCGCCACGCGCTTTGTTTTCAAAAAAAAACTGCCAGATGGCGGTCATGCCTCACGTGTGACAGGCTGGATGCGCTCGTTCGCCTCCGCTGCACGCTCGAGGCACTCTAACGCAGCGCCTCCAGACAACCATTAACCAATTTTCTTGCGCCGAACATCAAATTACTGTTTTGTTCACTCTCTCTACATGCAAGATTATAGTCTTTCTACGACATTTGCTGATTGACATGCAGATACGGGGCCTATTATTTTTGCTGGAGTTTTCATATATGTGGATACGTATACATATATAGTGAATGACGGCGGCGGCGGAGGGGAAAAACAAGCCGAGACTATCCATATAATTGCTATCGTAATAAAACTATTTCATTTATAAGTGAACTCATGGGCGATTTTAATCTACCAGATATTAACTGGCATAGAATGCGCTATTTGTCATCAGCTTCAGACATACTGTTTGACCTCATGCTCACCTTCAATCTACATCAGGTAACAATGTTTCGCACCCTACGCACTCGCACGGGGTAACTGAGAACATACTTGATCTCATATTTTTCAGCGACCGCTTGGACATGTACCGCATAAGAGTCAATGTAGCCCGTGGAATATCTGACGATGACGTGCTGGTGTGCGTGGTCTCTCTTGGCGATGTCATAACCACACATTTGCCGCATCTGTTGTAGCAGACTTCAAAAAAGCTGATGACGACAGCACACAACTCACCTAGCTCATGAATTTCAGAATTTCTCTTAAATGGGTTCGAATACTTCAGTAGATGTTGATTCCCTTTGGCTTCTCTTCAAATCTGTTGTAATTTTTATCACTCATAACACACAAACAAAGTTCAAGCGCCCACAAAAAATAATGTTTGGAGCACGCACGACGTCATTCAGGAAAAGCGACGTTTGAAGGGGTTACGCAGAGCAATAAAAACGAATAGCAGGGGAGAATCAAGAATTCAGAAGCTACCAGATACCATCGCGGAATTCAAGATTAAAGCTAAGCTTACTAAACAGCGTTATTTCGATGCAACGTTACCTACTTTTCTTATCAATAATCCCGCAGGTTCTAAAATCAACGAAGAAGGCAACAACATCGCATTTCCTCCCTGAAAAAAAACTGTTAAGGCCAACACATATAACGAGTTTTTTAATCAGTGTTAACTGCAGGTGATAACGTCATTTCACCAGTTATACAGCAACATAGCATGAAAATCGACAAAATAGATATAATGTGTTAGGATGTCCCCTCGACAGTTTTTACCCTGGGACCTCCTCATGTACTCCACTTATCTGTTCATTTATATGTATGCTTACCCTTCAATAAATTTCATTTGCAAAAATATCGCTGATGCTGGCATTTTCAACCTGCTGCGAAAAGTGAACCAAAAATAATTAGCGGCCCCGACGGCATACCTAACAGTTTCCTAGAGAAGTATGCAGAATGGAGTAGTCAATATCTACGTATCATTTTTTAGAAAATCACTCAAGACTTCACAACTGTCTGACGATTGGAAAGGGGCGAAAGTGATACTAATACACTCGAAGACGAAGCATCGTCGCCCTAAAAGTTCAGGCCTATCTCATTCACCAGCACTTAATGTAAACTTCTTGAACACATAATTCTAAAACACATGATAATATTTCTCGAGCTCATTATTTTTTCTTTCCCAACCAACAAGGCTTGAGAAGTGGCTTGTCGGCAGTTACCCAGCTTACTGAACTAGTTCACGATCTTTCTGCTACAGTTAACAACCGTGGCCAAACTGACTCAATTTTACTCGACCTGCCTAAAGCATTTCACTGTGTATGTTTGTTGTGTTCCAAGCACCCCTGTGTCACGGGCGAGCCTCCGAACCCGCGAAGGACCGGTTGCTGAAACTGCTTCCAGATGTTGACTCATCCCCTTCCCCCGCTCGGCGCAAACGAGCCACCGTTCGTTTCCCCCGGCAGTTCGACCGCCGCCTCCATCCGAATAGGAATAAACTTGTTTTTAACCGTTCGAGGCTGTCTGAGCTTTTTGGACTACCGCGACCTACGCGCACGTCTATGGGCCGACGACAACACCGGACATAACAGTGGCGACGAGGAAGTGGATTTGGACCAACGCTACGCAACAATATTGACAAGCTACAAGCTATGGCTACGCACGGGCTCCCAAATCGGCCACCTGAATTCAACGGCTCATCATGGTCATCGTGGTTTGGACGCCTGCAATTTTACTTCGAGGCTAACAACATCACTGATGCAGCAATGAAGAGGGCCAACCTGCTAACGCTGTGTGGGGAGCAGACATACGACACAGTCTGTGCCCATATTCAGCCACGCACTCCAGCAGCCGTTGACTACGACGACATCGTAGCAGCGCTACAAGAGCACTATGACCCAAGGCCATCGGAGGTCTACTGTCGAGCCCGCTTCCAACGGCGAGACCAACTGGAAGGCGAAAAAGTGGCCGAATACGTAGCGGCTCTCAAAAAGCTCGCTGCTGACTGCAATTTTGGGACGTTGACCGCGAGAACTGCAGCTACTGCGCAGGAGAGAGGATCGACTGCCACACCTGCTAACACCACTATGCTCCCCTTGGACGTTATGTTGCGTGACCGTTTTGTGTGCGGACTGCGTGACGAAGGCCTACAACAACGCGTGTTCGCGGAGACGGGTCTCACCTTCTCCAAAACCTACGACATCGCCCAACGAGCGGAGAGCGCCGGTCACCAGCAGAGGGATATTCGACGGAACGTCGAGCCGGTGCATCACACCAGTCAGCAGTCAGGTCATTCCACGTCTAAGGTGAAATCAAGCAGAAAGACACAGCGCTGTGGGCGATGCGATGACATGCACGATCCTCAGGTATGTCGATACAAGACAGCGACCTGCAATTTTTGCCAAAGAATAGGACACATTGAAAAGGCATGCATCTCGAAGCGCAAACAGCTCGGACCGAAGACTTCAGTGCAACGGAACAACAATGTTGACGCACAGGAGGGCCAGACGCAAGATACAAGCCAAACAGCACTAACGTCGTCGGCACTATATGACTTAAACGCCGTTGTGAACCTCGGAACGAGACCGAAGATTACAACTGAAATTATGGTACACCAGCGCCCTATCAGGTTTGAGGTGGATTCCGGAGCAGCATGTACGCTCATCAGCGAGGATACTTGTCGCGCTACTTGGCGTGAGAACGCGCCAGCTCTCCAGCAAGACGACACGCAGCTGAGAACGTGGTCCGGACATTCCTTTCCACTGCTGGGCTGGGCCAACGTAGACGTGTACTACAACGGGCAGACCCATCAGCTCCCCTTGCTAGTCGTCGACGGTTCTGGATCAAGCCTTTTAGGACGAAATTGGTTCACCCCCCTTGGAGTGGTCATTGGCGGAGTTCACCACACACCCAGTTATCCGTCAGTGCAGCAGCTTCAAGATAAGTACAAAGCGGTTTTCTCCGAAGAAATACCAGGGAACAACGGACCTCCAGTCACAATGGAGCTGCGGGAGGATGTGACGCCGAAATTTTTGAAAGCTAGGTCGGTGCCTTTCGCCCTACGAACGTCAGTCGAAAATGAGCTTGACCGACTGCAGGAACAAGGGATCATCGAACCGACGCAACATTCGGAATGGGCTACACCACTAGTTGTCGTCCGAAAGAAGAACGGTACCCTACTCCTCTGCGGAGACTACCGGAGCACTGTCAACCTGGCGACAAAAGCATCTTCCTACCCACTGCCGACACCGGAAGAGGTTTTTAGCACGCTTCGTGGTGGAACAATCTTCAGCACCTTGGACTTGACACAAGCCTACCAGCAGCTGAAGGTGAGCGAATCAACGTCTGAACTGCTCACGATAAACACTATTAGGGTCTTTACAAAGTTAAAAGGCTACCATTCGGAATATCTGCAGCGCCAGCAATCTTCCAGAAATTTATGGAGTCTACACTTAGCGGGATCCCAGGTGTTTGCGTCTGCTTGGACGATGTTATTGTCGGTGGCGCCTTCATTGAAGAGCACACAGAACGCTTGGAGCTCATTTTGGAAAGGCTAGCAAATGCTCATTTGCGCATCAGTAAAGAAAAATGTGTTTTTGCGGTGCCTGAAGTGAAGTTTCTTGGACATCAAATTGACGCGCAGGGTATCCATCCCACTGCAGACAAAGTGCGTGCAATCACCGAAGCACGAGAGCCTACTAACAAGCAAGAACTGCAGTCATTTTCGGGGCTATTGACGTTCTACGATCGGTTCTTAGAACATCGAGCTACAGTGGCCAACGATTTATATCAGCTCCTGCAGAAAGAAGTCCCATGGACTTGGTCGCCACGCCACCAAGAGTCATTTGTTGCCCTTAAGCAACTACTTCGCAAGTCTACTGTTCTGCGACACTACGACGAAAGGAGACCCCTACTGCTAGCCTGTGACGCATCACCATACAGAGTGGGAGCAGTCCTCTCCCAAGTTGACGACCAGGGACGGGAAGCCCCGATCGCTTTTGCTTCGCGCACCCTATCGCAGGCAGAGAGAAATTATTCCCAGCTAGATAAAGAAGGACTTGCCATCGTCTACGCAGCACATCACTTTCGGCAGTACATTACCGGCAGGAAAGTGACTTTCATAACAGATCACCGGCCCTTATTGGGTATTATGGGTCCCCAGAAGTCAATGCCACAGACATTGTCGCCGCGAATGACACGATGGTGCATCAAGATGTCGGCGTACGATTACGAACTCGTACATCGCACTGGGAAGAAACACCAGAATGCCGACGCACTAAGCCGCCTGCCGCTAGACACCACAATAGATGAACCACCCCCGCCGGGTGATATACTCATGTTCGAGCCGCTGCCGAACCCTCCGCTAACAGCTGACACGGTAGCAGCATCAACGCAGGAGCGCACTGTCTTGAAGGAAGTCTACGCAGCTATACAAGAAGTCAACGTGCAGAAGCTAAAGGGTGAACACTTCAACGCTTACCGCAAGCGAGCTGCGGAGTTGAGCACTCATCACGGTTGTGTCACCTTGGGATCAAGAGTTGTAATTCCAGCGGCACTTCGCGAACAGGCCATGTCGCTTGTCCACGCAGGTCATCGAGGCATTGTTGCCATGAAAAAGTGCGCCAGAAGTTATATGTGGTGGTCTGGTATCGACCATAATATAGAATTAACAGTTCACGATTGCCAGCCTTGCCAATGCAACCACAGAAGCCCGCCAAGAGCCCCTATTCCTGAATGGAAAGACCAGACACGCCTTGGCACACCGTGCACATTGATTTTGCTGGACCTATCGAAGGGTGTTCGTTCCTGGTGGTTGTAGACGCATACACCAAGTGGCTGGAGGTAAAACAAATGGCTACAACGACATCGGCAGCAGTTATCGACACTCTGCGTTCGTTGTTTGCAACGTTTGGCCTACCGCGCAAAGTTGTGTCGGACAACGGCACTCCGTTTGTGTCCACGGAGATTCTCAAGTTTTACAGCGACAACGGCGTCGCGTCTGTTACATCAGCTCTTTACCACCCGGCTACGAATGGACAAGCCGAGCGCTACGTGGCTGAGCTAAAGCGCACCCTTACTAAAGACCAGACTGGGACAATGCAACGCCGCATCGCGCGCTTTCTCTTCAGACAGCACAACACTGTTCAAAGCACTACTGATCAAACGCCAGCGAAATTGATGTTCGGTCGAGAAATAAGAACCCAGCTGACAGCAATTATCCCGGAGCCCTCAGCGAAAGCAGCGTCGGAGGAAGAAAAGCTTCCGCATAGCAGGAGAATGGAAAGTGGACAGCGCATATACACCCGCCAGTTCCACAGAAATCCCGGCTGGGTTGAAGTGACGGCACTCAAACGCATAGGTTTGCGGTCATGGCTCGTCGACATTGGTGTAATGGCCACACGCCCCCACCTTAATCAGCTACGCCGTTCAGGTAATCTGCTAAGGAAACCTCCCATTCAAGCATCCACCTCGACGGAAGCTTCGTTCCACCTAGCCTGGCATCTCGCACCAGATGAATCGGCGCCGCCGCCCGCCGACCCTGAACACAAGAGAAACGACACCCAGCGAGCGGAGGCTTCTCTTCCTAGTGCGTCCAGAGCGTCCACGCGCCCACGGCGGCCCCCAGATCGCTTCCAAGTGACAAACTAAGGAGGGAGGAGATGTTGTGTTCCAAGCACCCCTGTGTCACGAGCGAGCCTCCGAACCCGCGAAGGACGGGTTGCTGAAACTGCTTCCAGATGTTGACTCCTCCCCTTCCCCCGCTCGGCGCAAACGAGCCACCGTTCGTTTCCCCCGGCAGTTCGGCCGCCGCCTCCATTCGAATAGGAATAAACTTGTTTTTAGCCGTTCGAGGCTGCCTGAGCTTTTTGGACTACCGCGACCTACGTGTACGTCTCTGGGCCGACGACAACACCCGACATAACAATGTTACAGCAAACTATTAGCTAAAATCGAAAGTGTTTTTGGATAGGGAAACTTTCTGCCTCGATAAAAGGTTTCTTATTTAGCTGATCACAATTTCTACTTGACGAACAAACGTGCTTTAACACGAATGCAGTGACATCCGGAGTTCCTCAAGGTTCTGTGCTTGGGCCTCTGTTCTTCCTAATCTAAAAAAATGATATTACTGATAACGCTGTTGGCAATATAAAGTTATTCACGGACGACTGTGTCATTAGCAAGAAAATTAATATTCACAACAACCATATCAAGCTTAACGATTCTTTAGCCGTCTTAGCTGATTGATGCTCTAAATGACAAATTGAAATACACATACAAAAATCAACGATATTGACTGTAAGCAGGAAAATAAAACCATCTAACAACACATATACCATTAATGGCATTCCACTTAATAAAGTTGACAAATACAAATATCTACGGGTTACTCTCACTTCTTATCTTAAATCGGACAAACACATAGATAATATCACTTCCAAGGCACCACGCAAACACTTTTTCTTAAAACAAAGTCAAGCGCTCTCAACAACATCAACGAAGATGTTGGCTTACACAACATTTGTGAGGCCAGTTCTCGAACACGCTAACATAGTGTGGTTTCCGCATACGCAGACAAACATGGGCAAAATAGAGGCAATACAAAGGAAGTCCGTTAGGTTCATCCACAAAAAATACAGACAGTTATATTCACCAACAGACCTTTTAATCCGGTCCGGCTTACCAACACTGTCTACAAGAGCAAAACATGCTCGCATAAAATTTCTGTTCCAACTACTCAAAATTAACTACAGTATAGATACCTCTAAATGAGAAGGCCGCGTCCATAGCAACTGAGGTGGACAGGGTGCGGCGAGAGTTTGAGTCGGCGGAGGAAGACCACCGGCACCAGCTGGAGGTGGAGCGGCAGAAATTCAAGGACGCGCAGCGTGAGGTGCTTATGTACCAGCAGCAGCTCCAACAGCTCATGCAGGTCACTGACAGCCTGCGCTCTGACTCGGCACTTGCCCTTGCCTCGGTAAGTACTCCCTGCGTTAGCTTAGCACGGATTGTGTCTTGCCGCGCTAAGCCGATGGATGTGGGTCCAGTTCTTCCAGTCAAGCGGGGCTGCATTGTGGTGGGGAGAAAATACAAAGATGACTCGTGTGCTCAGATTTATGCGTACGAGAATGAGGCCCATGTGTTCAATTTTGTACACCTAAGTCTAAGCACACGAGTGTTCACGACTGAACACTCGTGCAAGATTTAACCCCTTGGGTTCAATCCTGTACGCGTTCTGGGATAGAACGGGATGCAATATTATGATGCATTGAGATGGAGCGTAGGGCCAGTAAGCAAAGGTGCCCCGCAAAAATTTGATGCATTCAGGTAATTTGTTGATAGATCGTATAATGAATTCAGAAACGTTTTCTACACGTGAAGAAATATAGAAAATAATGTATATGAAAATTGCCGGTGTTGTTTTCCAAAAAAGGAAATTAAAGAGCACAATAAATTTAATGATTTATTTCTGCTGATGTCCTGTCCCAATTTAATATATGTTTGGTGGTGGTGCCAGTCGCTGCAATCTCAAAATCCAGGCACGGTATTGTATTGAACTACAGACGAAGCAAGATCAACGGAGCCATGTAAAGACTTGAGAATGATTATTTATTGACGACGTGCTCGTTAGAGTTGCAAGACAGGTAGAAAAAACAAATGAAATAAGCTATGCTAGATTCGGATGCGGCAACGGCGTAGTGATTAGAGCATTCGCCTCGCATGCAAGAGATCCGTGGTTCAAATCCCGGTGCCGCGTAGTTCCCAACCGGATAAAAAAAATCCGCGTGTTGATGGAACTGCTATAAGAGGCCTGGGGTGCGGCCTCACTGGTAACCACCGCCGGGAACGCACTCCCTCACCAGAGAACGATTGGCCACCCTGGTGCAGTCTCTGGCCACTACCTCCCACATGCATACGTCAAATAACTCACGGCCCTCAGTCCCCAGCAGCTGCGAAGCAACTGGCCACGGCGGCGGCAGATCTGCAACGCAGCAGAGGGTGCTAATAATCTCTGGATCCGGACAGGCCGCTATTGGAACCTGAACTTGGCAACGTTTAACGCTAGAACATTATCTAGTGAGGGAAGTCTAGCTGTACTATTCGAGGAGCTAGAGGGTGTTAAATGGGATTTAATAGGGCTCAGTGAGGTTAGGAGGACAGATGAGGCCTATACAGTGCTACAGAATTGGCACGTCCTTTGCTATCGGGGCTTGGCAGACAGAAGAGAACTGTGAGTGGTGTTCCTAATTCACAAAAACATAGCTGGCAACATAGAGTAATACTATAGCAATAATGAAAGGGTGGTAGGTATCGTAATTAAACTGAATAAGAGGTACAAGATGAAGGTAGTACAGGTTTACGCGCCTACATCCAGCCATGATGACGCTTCAGTTGAAAGCTTCTATGAAGACGTGGAATCGGCAATGAGTAAGGTAAAAACACAGTATACAATAGTGATGGGCGACTTTATAGCAAAGGTAGGGAAGAAGCAGGCTGGAGACCAAGCAGTAGGAGATTATGGCATCGGTACTAGAAACGCCAGAGGAGAGCTACTAGTAGAATTTGCAGAACGCAATAATTTACGGATTTTGAATATTTCTACCGAAAACGAGAAAACCGCAAGTGGACCTAGAGGAGCCCTACAGGCGAAAATAAGAACGAAATAGACTTTTTAATGAGTGCACACCCAGGAATCGTGCAGGATGTGGAAGTGGTTGGCAAGGTACGATGCAGTGACCATAGAATGTCACGAGCGAGCAAGTACGGTCTCGAATTCGCCTAGACTTGAAGAAGGAACGACAGAAACTGATACGCAAGAAGCCAATCAATGAGCTAGCCCTGAGAGGGAAAGTACAGGAATTCAGTTTCGCTGCAGAACAGGTACTTGGCTCTTAGTGAGGAAACCAACCTTAGCGTAGATACAATGAATGATAATCTGACGAGTATCATTACGGAGTGTGCAGTGGAAGTTGGAGGCAGGGTAGTTAGACAGGACACTGTCAAGCTTTCCCAGGAAACGAAGAACGTAATTAGGAAGCGTCAAATCATGAAAGTGTCAAGTACAACAGACAAAATAGAACTGGCAGAGCTTTCGAAGTTGATTAATAGGCGTAAAGTATGCGATGTAACAAGGTATACTATGAAGAGAATTGAACACGCTCTGAAAAACGGAGGAAGCGTCAAAGCAGTGAAGAGGAAGCTTGGGATAGGCAGAAGTCGGATGTATGCACTAAGGGACAAAGAAGGCAAAATAACTACCAATATGGATAGGATAGTTAAAATAGCGGAGGAGTTTTACAGAGATCTGTACAGTAGCCGAGACAACCACGACCTTAATACTATAAGAACTAGCAGTAACCCAGATGACACCCCACCAGTAATGATAGAAGAAGTCAGAAAAGCTTTGGAGAGCATGCAAAGAGGCAAAGCTGCTGGTGAGGATCAGGTAACATCAGATCTGCTGAAAGATGTAGGCCATTGTGTTAGAAAAACTAGCCACCCTGTTTACGAGGTGTCTCCTGACGAGAAGCGTACCAGAGTCTTGGAAGAACGCTAACATCATCCTAATACATAAGAAAGGAGATGACAAGGACTTGAAGAATTACAGGCCGATCAGCTTGCTCTCTGTAGTATACAAGATATTTACAAAGGTAATTGCTAACAGAGTAAAGAAAACATTAGAATTCAATCAACCAAAGGAGCAAGCAGGATTTCGAACAGGCTACTCAACAATTGACCACATCTATACTATCAATCAGGTAATAGAAAAATGCTCAGAGTATAACCAAGCACTATATACAGCCATCATAGATTACGAGAAGGCATTTGATTCAGTAGAAATATCAGCCGTCATGCAGACACTGCGGAATCAGGGCGTAGATGAAGTATATATAAACATTCTGGAAGAAATCTACAGGGGATCAACTGCTACCATAGTGCTTCATAAAAAAAGCAACAGAATACTAATCAAGAAGGGTGTAAGGCAGGGGGACACAATCTCCTCAATGCTATTTACCGCGTGCTTACAGGAGGTTTTCAGAAGCCTAGAATGGGAACAGTTAGGGATAAGAGGTAATTCAGAATACCTTAATAACCTGCGCTTCGACGATGACATTGCATTGCTGAGTAACTTAGGGGACGAATTGCAACTCATGATTAAGAAGTTAAGACAAGGAGAGCAGAAAGGTGGGTCTTAAAATTAATCTTCAGAAAACGAAAGTAATGTACAACAACCTCGGAAAGGAGCAGCGCTTCGAGATAGGCAATAGTGCACTTGAAGTTGTAAAAGACTATATCTACTTAGGGCAGGTAATAACCGCAGAGCCGAACCACGAGATTGAAGTAACTTGAAGAATGAGAATGAGGTGGAGCACATTCGGCAAGCACTCGCAAATTATGACAGGTAGATTGCCACTATCCCTCAGGAGGAAGGTGTGTGACAGCTGTATCTTGCCGGTACCTAGCTACGGAGCAGAAACCTGGAGACTTACAAAGAGGGTTCAGCTTAAATTGAGGACGACGCAGCGAGCAATGGAAAGAAAAAGGTAGGTGTAACCTTAAGAGACAAGAAGAGAGCAGAGTGGATTAGGACACAAACAACGGGGGTTAAGGATATCATAGTTGGAATAAAGAAGAGGAAATGGACATTGGCCGGGCATGTAGTGCGTAGACAGGATAACCGGTGGTCATTAAGGGTAACTAACTGGATTCCCAGAGAAGGGAAGCGGCTTAGGGGGAGGCAGAAGGTTAGGTGGGCAGATGAGATTAAGAAGTTTGCGGGTAGAACTTGGCAGCAGCAAGCACAGGACCGGGTTAACTGGCGGAACTTGGGAGAGGCCTTTGTCCTGCAGTGGACGTGGTCAGGCTGATGATGATGATGATGATGATGAAATACACCTCGTGTTCCCAGGCTACACAAACACTCAATAAGCATGCGCACAAATTGATAAAATACGTATACGAAAACGACGCATTTCGGCATTCATTCTTCCCGCTCGCAACAGCAGAATAAAATTGACTTAATGATTCTATGTTGATGATAGCAGCATCAAATGAATTTTTGTCACAAAGAGAAAAAACTGTGCGAGCATAACAAGAGCTATGTATGGAGGGCCACGGTAGCGATAAGGCGACACAGGCTCCGCTCTTGTTTTTTCTTCCTTCGCACCTGCACTGAACAATTATTTAGATAGACATTTTCAAACAAGCTCTCAGTGTTTTAAAATCAAGTTTTTAATACATTTAGGTCTCGATACTAAAGTTACCGTAATACATCGGTCCAGTCTTCATTTAGCGTCATACATGCCCTCTTTTTTGTATTCAGTTTAATGGTAGCATTGAAAATTATTTAGAACTGGCAATATACTTTGTGGTCATAATATATGTTAATTATCATTGTAATTGCCTCCTGCATTCTTCAATCGTATTGAAGATATTCATATTCTCTGTTCATGCTTGTAAGTGTTTTCCTTAAACTGTGTTTTCTTCCCTTACTTTAATTTTGTGTGTCAAAAATCATTGTACTGGCCAACTGCCATGCTCTCAAAAGAAAGTAGCAGTACTGTAAATAACTAAAATACTATTTGTCAAGTATTTGTGCAACTGCTGCCAGAATCCAGATGGTGCTGTCATCGCGTCCAATATTTGTCCCCATTTGCTCAATGGGCTTGTCACTCCCTTGCAGACCGACTGACCGACCGACCGACCAACCGACCGACCGACGGACGGACGGACGGACGGATGGACGGACGGACGGACGGACCGACCGACCGACCGACCGACCGACCGACCGACCAACCGACCGACCGACCGACCGACCGACCGACCGACCGCCCTCAGACACAGACGCCAAAGTCATGAACAAGAGAACAATTACAGACCCCCCCCCCCCTTTTAACGACATACACGTTGACTTTGTGGGTACCAATATATACAGTTACTCCCTCGCTAAGCCTAAGTCCTTAGAGTCCGGTACGCATACGCGAATATCCATGCGCCCTGTCTTCTACGGAGTCTAAGGATTCGTAGACGTCACTCACAGTACCAATGGCCGTGTCGCTGGCACACACTTGCAGCAGGGACGATGCGATGAGTCGGCCGCAAGGCCACGAGCAGACCTGGAACCACACGCTCAGGAACGCTGGAGAAGACAATGCGTTGACATAGCACTAATGCACCGCCCTCAGCTTGCGGTTGTGCGAGACTACAACATACGTGTCACTAAGGTCACGCCCCCAGCAGGCGGTTGTGACAGACCCGAGCCAACTGAGCACCATGTCCACGACTCCAGTAGCTGGTTGCGATCAAAACACCACCCGCACGGCATCACCTGCTCACTCTGGCTTGCACGCTATAACAGCCCGCAAGGACCGTCAAGCTCATCCCCTCGAGCTGAATGTAAGGCGCTTCTCGGTTAGCCGGCCGCGCTGGCATCGCTTGTCTGCGTTCCGAAGCTCACGTGGTTCACGTTGTAGATGTAGATGTAGAGGTAGATCCTATATTTGTGGCTCCCACCCACCCTGAGGGATCGGCCAAGAATCGGGTAGTTTAACGGAAAAAGCGAATGTATATATTTCTATTCTGGAGCAAAAAAAATTAACAGAAATATAGATTTTTTTGTAAATATCTCTTGAGAATAACGTTTGATGAATTAGTTCAAATTAAATGAGCAATAAATGATTGATATTAGAGAGAATTTCTCGATAACCTACGTGGGTTAACTGAGAACCTTTTGGGATTGACTTTATTAAGTAAATCTCTTAGGCTCTACAATGAAATCTTGCACTGCTGCGCACTCTTTACAAATGCTGTGCCCTAGGGTATGTGCACCTAGGGATAGCTAAGTTGACGTTGTGAAAGCTATGCCAAGGATTCGTGACGGTATTTCTAGTGACACCTTTCATAATGTTGAAAACTTTCTACAAGAGATCAAAAGCATTATATTTGATGTGGTTTCGCCAATCTAGAGAGCAGTCGAATATCCCTCCTAGATATTCGATAATTTGTTCTTGTGGAATTGTATTGGGTTTGTATGAGAGAGTTATGTGTACTGGGTCGTTTATCAAAACACTAATAATGCAGACTTGTTCACGTCTAGAGAAAGGTGAATGACGTCGAGCCAGTGCTCTATTTCAAATGGGTACAATTGGAGGTTTTGAGAGAGCGGGAATGTCATCAGCTGACGAAAAGAACGCGATATCATCAGCACATACAAACGTCTGAACATTCTCATTGCATGGGATTGCATCTATTAAAATATTAAATAGTACCGGAGACAGAACAGCACTCTGCGGTACTCCTGCTTTCAGGTTTAAAAATACTTGACGAAACACCATCTTGCGAACAGTAAAATGTCCCATTTCCTAAAAATTTCTTTATCCACGCTTCTATAATATCCGGCAAATTGATTTCTCTCAGACGACTGATCAGTACACTATGCTCGACGCTATCATACGCTTTTGTTATGTCCAGGTTAACTAGATCTGTGTACTGCCCTTGACGCCGCGCCAGATGTATTCGGCTCTCTAGGTCGACGTACGCTTGCCATATGAAACATCTCTGCCTGAATCCAATTTGACATGGTTTAAGAACCCTTTCTCTATCGACAAATTTTATTATGCGAACATGCACTACTGTCTATATTACTTTGACCAAATTGGAGGTTAATGCAATTGGTTTGATATTGTCTAAGATGTAACCTTCTCTTAGCTTTTTTAGAATAGGTAAGATTCTCGCAATTTTTCATTCAGATGAATTGCAAGCTTCTCTTATAGCATAATTTATTACAATAAGTACATCCTCCCGTGGCTTAATAAATAAAATTTTCAGCATTAGTGAAGTGACTTCATCCGGGCCTGGAGCCTCATAACCTCTGCCACTTCCTCTATTGATATTTCAGTGAAACTCTCACTTGATTGCGAGATTACTGAAGGGGGATAAACATTAGTCTAAAATCACTTTGCCAAACCTTGAGCTACCTTTCCAATGATTGCTTCAATTCCTCAGGTTATAAAACCCCAGATTCAAAGTTTCATATTCTAAGAATTAGTTTCTTATGTCTCAGGTATCCAAATAGAGCTGTTTTGTTATTGGACTTCGAAAGAAATTCGAAATGCTTTGCATCATTCCCTGCCTTTGCTTTAGCCACAATACGTTTAAAAGTACCTGCAATGAGTTTATAATCTGTGTAGTTTTTTGGACACTGATTGTGTAATTGCTTCTTCCAGGCAGCTTTTTATGCCGGGAATCTCGAGTACAGTTATCATTCCACCATCGCGACATAGGTTTTTGTTCAACTGATTGAACCTCAATTTCCGTTCTGCTTCGTGACTACTGTATAACTGAAGAAATGCTCAATGCTTTTTGCTTTACTGTTGCTTCAGACAAAAACTCTATCAAGCCTTGCAAGCTTCTTTTCAAAATACTGTAATTTATGCCTGTGTGTCTTCTAGTAGGAACAGATATTACTGGGCATAGAACGTCAAATGTAACTGGAACATAATCGTTATTAGTCGCAGTGTCAAGGGTTGACCAAGATGAGTAGGCAAGGTCCAATCCCGAAAAAAATTAGGTTTAAAGATGAGGATGACATCTCTCTCATAAAAGTGGGGATACCTGAGTTATGACAAGTGAGACTATCACCCTGGAACCTGTCCCATTATCAAGTGCCACATGAGCATGTCCTTGAGCCCTAAGTTATGTGATGGAAGTTGAAGTCTGCTGCAAATAGACCGTACGCGCGACATTTGAGACGAGCACGAGACATGTGCTATCCCGGTGCCGCGACAGCGCCGGTCATTCGGAGCAATCACAGGTTCAACGCGATAATTAACGGGGGAGGTCTGCTCTAAGACTGTGTATGTGCCGAGGAACCGATACTGAAATTTGTCGCACAGTCAGCAGTGCAAACTGGTGTCCGGAGCAGCACGTCGTCGCCGGGGTGTAAGGTCACAGTGGTGTAGGACGCGTCATGCAGATTTTCACGCGCTTGTTGCCTCTCCTCAGTGTTGAGTCTGGCGGTCTGGCGACAGTGATGGAGGCGGGACACATATTGTTCACAGGAGGATGCAGATGGTGTAACTGGGGCTGTCAAGAACGACACGTCCAGAAAGTAAGACGGCGATCGGCCGTAGACAAGGTAGAACGGCGAGTAGCCAGTTGTGCGTTGTACGGCGGTATTATAAGCAAAGTTACGAACGGCAAAATCGCATCCCAGTTGGTGCGGTACGGCTCAATGTACATGGCTACCATGTCGGACAGAGTGCGATGAAAGCGCTCAGTAAGCCCATTGATTTGCGGGTGATAGCTGGAGGTTGTCTTGTGGCTGGCGCTGGAACCTTTTAACGATTCCGCCAGAATCTGTGAAAGTAAAGCTTTTCCACGGTCTCTAAGTATGACATGAGGAGCTCCGTGACGCAAGATCAAGGCTTCAAGTATAATTGTAGCCCCGTCAGAAGCGGAGGCCAAATTCACGTAGGACGTTTCAGCGTAACGTGTCAAGTGGTAGACAGCTGTCACTATCTATTGATGGCCACTGGGAGTCGTGGGAAGGGGACCATACAGATCGATGCCAACGACTTCAATATATTTGCTATGTGAAACGTTCTAAATGAAGGAAGACTCAAAGAAATTACTAAAATTTCGTACTCCGGCGACAAAAGCTTAAACGCTGTTTTTGCTTCATGGCGAAATCTGATAGAAACCAAAGTAACCCACCCTCTTTTGACAATTGATCAAAACAAAATGATCTATAATTTTTAAATGAAAATACTGATCTGGAACTAACCAAGTTTGTTGTAACAATATTACATTCGTATTTTTTTCAACAATGAGACAAGATAAATGTGCGGAAGCTCTTAAAATAGAATGACAATTCCACTGTAAGACTTATCGGCTAAATGGTGGGATGTACCAACAGTCGAAACAACCTTCTTTAGTGTGCCAGACTTTACGACCTTGCTAGGTGGAGCCATTTTCGCTTCTGTCTGTGATGACACGGAAGAAGGGTTTAAGGGAGATTGGCTACGCTTCTGGGCACGCGAATCAATTTCAACGTCAGTGTCGGCACTCAGATATAGTAGGAAGGTGACCTTCTCTCTGTAGGCTTATTAACCACCCGAGTGTCTTCTGGGAGCACCCTATCCTTTTTCGTGCTGCATCCTGCCTCCTACTGAGATGTCAGCGTAGAACTTGTCGGAGGAGAAGCTGCTGAGTTATTCATCAGCCGAGCTAACTGAGCGCTCATTATCTCATACAGACATTTTGAGAAGATGGTAAATAACCTGTCTATTGCTTTTGATACTGCCTTTTCTACTGAGGCCTAATTCTTTGGGCAAAGCTAGCACCTACCATTGCATCTTGTTGATTGAAAATTCTAGCATACCCTTGTGTCCTTTCCTTGAAAACTGTCTTGCTTCCCTCCTTGAGAATCATCGCCAGTCCATTACTTCCAATAGTTGCTTCTTCTGAAAGAGAGCGGTACACCTGAAATACTCTGTTTTACGAACACCCTCACAGAAGCAGCACTTCTCAGCTTGAACTTTGCAATCAGCGTGTGAATGACCCTCACCACAAATCAGCATTGTATTTCAGATTTCCACCCACCAGAACTATGGCCAAAACCCCAACAATTTTTACATTGCAGGGGACGCGATGCTAATGGATCCACCCGGTAGGTTACTGGCTAAGCTTTTATTTTAGATGGGTCCGTAGTTGCGACGAAAGTTGCGATGACTGACTCGATGGCTACCTTGACCTTGTCCATTACTCGATTGCATCGGTAGATAGCTATTACCCCGGAAAAGGAGAGTTTCTCAAGCGTTTCAGATGGGCTCAGTTGTTAGTCAACTCCACGCACAACGCCTTTGGTGCATGCAAGTTGGGGTGGGATATATGGACTCACCGGGATAAAAGCAAACGATGAGCATTTCCAAAAATCCGCTACACAATATTTGTCTGGTGATCGGCACACGATACCTCCGCGGCCAAACCGTCGTACCTCAGTGATGATTTCGAACTCAAAGGTTATCGCCCGAAACTGCTCCTGAATCGCCTTAGTGTTGTTCTACCGGATTGATCTATTACCCAAGGGAACCCGTGCAACGGGAATGCAGCTAACGCGGTTGTGTAGAAATAGATCAAGGGGAGTCACATCTGATCGAAGAGATGCTGTTCATGCCGAACTGCCTTGCCCAGGAACATTGCTGGACATCGCTGCGATCCCTTGATGATCCGTGAAACTAAACTAACACAAGATAACACATACAAACAACTCAAAACATATCAAGGTACCTGATCCTTAACAACCAAAACCAACAGAACGTTGTACCACGTCGATTATTGCCAAACCAAGCTAAACGTCAGATGCCTGCAGCCTCGCTTCGTCGCTTTCGCGTGCACTCCCTCGTCTTCTTCAGTTCTGAATTTGGCTATGCGTTTGGCTTACTAGATTTCGGCTTACCACAATAACATGCACAGGCAGGCAAAACATATATAGAATAGTACATTTTAGTATTTTCCTCACATGAGATATTCCAAAAAGGGCCAATGATGATCTTGCACTGGTAGACAACTGCCATATGCCTATTGTATTAAAAAATACAGGCACACCGTCTTTTTACTTTTATATGAGCTTTTTGTTAATAATACTAACGCAGGAAGCACGTAAATACGAAGGAAGTATGAAGTATTGTGTTTTGATGACGAAAGTCTCTGTCATTTGAACAGAGTGCTTTGTGTTATCTGTACTAAGGTAACAAGTTCATGAGAAGACTTCTTTTGCTTGAATCGTTCAATTTCAGATCACAGAGTGCACGGCATTGCTGTATAAGCTTTGTCCGTGAACTATCGTTATTTTTTTCTTGCAGTGATAGCTGCGAAAAAGAGGGGCCTCTGAAGCAACGTTTATGTAATGTTTCGCCTGAGTACTCAGCAACTGCGGTCTTCAGTGGCTCCCCTAAACAACTTCGTGCAACGACAAGCCCAAATGCGATGCCCTTCCTTAAACGCAAAGCGTCAGTGAGGCACAGACGGCCTTGAAATTTCACGTGTGCCGACAAACAACCTAATGCAGAAGGTCATTTCTGTGAAGGAGCGTTAGGAAAACTGAAGAATTTCAGTGTTTATTCACAAAATTCTTGCAGGAATATTGACGCATACTACGTGAAAAACATGGAAATTTTAAAGAATTCAGCAGCACCAGCACCTTGTCAAGAAATTCATAGAAAACTTCAATGACAAAGTCGATTATCACACAAACACAAATGTCATCTACTGGGATTCTGCGAGCATAATTGTGACAGAGAAGCCCCTATCCACAAGACTAATATTGCAATATCTGAACAGAAGCATTTAGGAACACTGTGAAGTCCTCTTTAAAAAACCTAATATTTAAATATATAATCTAAATGATAATAATATCTAAAGAACATAGTATTTGCAAATTGGTAGACGAAAAGTTGTACAGGGCAGGCCCTTGGACCTCCTAAAGCACCTGTTGGATGACACCAACACTAAACCAAACCAAAGGTGCATGCTGACTCGCACACTTCATGCGGCTAGGCCAGAATTCTCGGACAATTAGGTACGAGCAGAGCTGGTTTGGAAGTACCTGCCAATCGCTTCCGGTCCGCCATATCCGGTTCCCATCTACCGAGGGGGTGCTAACCCAGAACTGAACGTGGAATTTGTAAGCGAGAAGATCAAACAGGCATTGCATAACTTAGGCGGCAGGTCATCTCCGGATCCTGATAAGATCACCAACAACGCTTTGAAAAACCTGGATGACAGGTCGGTGGAGTACGCGATGAATATTGTCAACCAGGTGTGAAAGAGTGGTAGTGTCTCGGAGATGTGGAAGACGGCCACCACCATCTTCATCCCCAAACCACGGAAACCTCCAAGCATCGAAAGCCTCTGGCCCGTCTCTCTAGCATCATGCGTAGGTAAAGTAGCCGAACATGCTATCCTGAACAGGGTTGCCCGAGACCTGGAGGAATGCGACATTTATCCCACAAAATAATAGGCTTTGCGGTGGTCCTCTCGACGCAAATGTCATGAAGCTAATGAAATATGAAGGTATTGATACGAACACAAGGGGCATAAGAGCCATATTAAGACAAGACTTGGAAAGGGCATTTCAATACGTTCTCCACCACTTCATCCAGAGTCATATCTCGTGCCTTGGGCTTGGCAAGCGCTTTTATGACTGCACAAAATCATTCCTGGCAGACAAAGAGGCAGCTCACGATGGGCGATCTTCTTTCGGTTCTGGTAAAGCTTGAATTCAGAGGTACGCCACATGGCTCAGTACTATCCCCGACCCTCGTTAACCTCGTCAAATCGGTCTGTCTCAAAGTCACTATGTAGTCGATGTCGTGACTCATACCATCTATGCTGACATCACCATATGGTGTACCGGTGGCAGCAATGGACAAATATAGGCTGTGCTACAGGAAGCTATTGAGGTCATAGAAAACTGCCTAAAATCGACTGGTCTCCGGTGCTAGCCACAGAAATCTAAACTGCTCCTGTACAGGCTCAAGCACAGGGGCTCCAAACCGAGAGGCTGGAAGCCATTGGAGGATATCAACATCACTCTTAGGACAGGTGAGGGCAGCTTGATCCCCAGGGTGGACTCCCTCCGTGTTCTAGGTATGACCATCTAGTAGAACGGCTCCAATAAACTGACAGTTACGAGTCTCGCCAGAAAAACTGACAATGATATGAAACTAATAAGAAGGGTTGCCAACAGGCAGTGTGACTTAAAGAAAAGATAACCTCCTAAGGTTGGTGGGCGCCCTTGTGATGTACCACTTCACCTATGCTGAAGTCATGCATAACTGACAGGAGTCGGAGCGTCATAAGCTCAACACGTTATTCAGAAAGGCCATCAAGACAGCTCTCGGGCTTCCCACGTACACAAGATTAGATAGACTGTTCCGTCTTGGCATGCACAACAAGCTGAAAGAAATTGCAGAGGCACAGGAGAGGGCGCGATTCACCAGGCTGTCTACCACGCGTTCCGGTAGAAACATCCTGCGGGAGCTGGGGATTCCCCCGATGTAAATCAAGTCTTGCTTCTGCAGCATTCCTCGTCAAAAGCGAGAACAAATCACCATTGTCCTTATCCTGAGATATGTCCACCTCGAGCATAACGAGGGTAGAAGACGGGACAGGACAAAGGCTCTCCTACAAAATGTTCAGGAACATGCCGGGGACTACTCCTTCGTCGATGCGGCCTGATATCCCGAGGGGAAGGGGTATGTGGCAGTGAGTTTCAACCACGAGGGCAGTAATACCAAATCGAGAATGGTCCTGACGACGGCGCCTGAAATACCAGATTAAGTGGCAATTGAGTTGGCCTACTAGATAACAGGATGTCCGCAATATACAGCAACTCGAGATCGGTGGTCTGAGCATTTGCCAAGGGAACAATATTCGAACCAGCTTTGCAAATTCTGCGGGACAAAAACATCAAGCCACACGCTTTGGTTCCCAGCTCATACGGGACGCATTGAGGGAGCCCACCCAATCTCAACGAGTCAGCCCTACGCGAAGACTAATAGACCGCGTGGCTATGGGAGGGCGCGGCGCTTACGTTTTGGAGAACTGTGACCTTCCTATTTCGTATAATGAACTGAGAAATATTTTACGTGGCGCGGAGACAATACCCTCCACCAAACAGAATACTAAGCAGACCTCAGGTTATGACACACAGGCTGCTTCAGGTTGGGGCGTACCCTAACCTCGCTCTATGGAACAATATTTATCCCAAAGTACCGCCAAGTAATACATGTTCCTTCTGTGACGATATAGATAACTTGGAACAAATGCTCTGGTGGTGCCCCGCGTTACGCTGTGGGGAAATCATCGCGCCGTCCAAATGGGAGGGTGCTGTTGCAAGCTCCGGATTCGAACAACGATTATGGGCAGTCCACTGGGCCGGCGACGCAACAGAGAGAATCGGTCTTTCTGTTCCGAGGTGGGAGTGGCCCGCAACGTGCGAAAGTACGTTTTGAAAGACCAAATAAAGTTCACACATTTATCCACCATCGAATCAGCGAAAATTCAGCAGATCCCACGCATCTTGGTGATCGATTGCACGCAAAGCATGTAGATGAAAAGTGGCTGTTGTAATTTTACTGCGAAAGCTGCTATGAGATCTCAACTCGGGTCACACGCAGTTGTCTGCCACCGCTGCCGCCACTGGTGTCCGTAACCACCTTGCGCAAAATGAAAAAAAAAGCCTAGCACCAATGGCACAGTGGGGCTCAAACCCGGGTTCACTGGGTGCCAGCCCAGTATTCTAACTCTGAGCTACACCGGTGCTTGTGACGCAGTCAAGCTTGCCTTAGGCAGGCTTGATGTCAGGAAAGCAATCAAGTTAATACGACTTATAAAGCATTTTAAAACAGCGAAAGAACAACCAATCGTCGCACGTTGCGAATAGCGTAACGAGTGGGCCATCCGAAGCTCCAACCCATCACGAAAGCTTGTTACTCTCCCCCTAATATGTAAATGCTAAACCCCTAATAACTCTGAAGCATACCCATTCCAGCCATAATTACTCATCGTTGTCAGCCACTGCATGAACGATTGGCACAAAACTCCTTGCAAGTGTTTAGCGGATACCACGTTCCTCCGAAGAATGACAAAAAATAGTACAAAGAATGCCAGCCTACTACCCAAATATATTTATTAATAATGACCTAGTGGGTTTCAAGCATGTGTGCTTCCTAGCGGGAAAAGTTTGACGACGTACGTGGCAGACTAGTTAAAATATTCGTGTCATGACCAGCGAGTCATATCTTTCAACCATCTTACCTTCCCTAACTAATTCCGGATTAACACAAGTCGAGGGGATGACAACGAGAGAAACCAGATGTAGGCGCCTACATAGGTAGATAGCCGGACGAGGGGAAATCAAACTCTTCTCCACCCAATAAGTCTTCAGAAAAGGCTCTAAAACGCCGCTCTTGTAGTTTTCATTGTTATTGTGCTGCACTTTCCACGCAAGCCTGGCATTTTTTTTATTGAGCAAAACTTTACAATGTGGCCGTAAAGTGTGTACAAATGCACGCGCATACATACGTTAAACCACAGCATATGTTACGTAACGATGATAACAGCAACATGGATATTGCAACACGCGAAGCGGTAAGCTGATAGGAAGCGCTGGTGGTCGCGAGGATGATAGCCTGGACGATTCTTCATAAAAGAACTCCAGCGGATGGCGCCCAACTATAATTGACGTAAGCCCGGAGTGACGGCTATATTATAAAAGTACATTTGTAATGTTTCTAAAATTAGATAACCAGCACTGCAACAGAAACTGACATTTACATACATCAAGGTCTATGACAAGTAGTTCTGTGAGCTGGCATGAATTAGTGGTAGCATATTCGATTGTGTCGCCGAATGCTGAAATGTGATTCATACTGGAAGTCTGACTTTTATTGCTTGAATTTATCGGATCAATGCTCCCGAAGTCAGCTTTTCCTCAATGCTCACACGTTAAAATTACCTATATCTGTTCTCGCTGTTTCTGGGTAGTGTGATCAGAGTGGCACTGGGTATTGGGCCCGGATATCGCAGGGCACCTATAGTGAAGTATAATATGTTGGTTCGTGAAGGTTGCGAATTTCAGAAGAAGCTCTCCGATTCAAGTAATTCGAGTAAAGACACGTAGCTTGGTTCGTTATCTCGTCTCAAAACGTGTCTTACGGAATAACGCCTTCCACGCCGTCAAGCTTGCCCGTGCGAAACCTGCTGGGGTGTTTTGACTGAGGATTGAGTGGTTTTAACCTTGCAGTCTTAGTGTTCGAGTCTTTTTTTTTTCCTGAGTCTAACCCTATCTCCAGTGCTCACGTCGACTACTTCTCCTGGCCAAGCGTGGTCCGCGTGGTCAGCGTCCCTGCCGTCTAATGAATTGCCGCTAGACTCCTTTTTCCGCAGTGGTATCGACAGGCTTCCCGTGGCACTGGTACCTACAATTGGAGGCTTCATCAGACTCACGACCCCCCTTCGTAACTCTGAATTTCGGTTTGTTGGTGACAAAAATTTCAAAAAAGATTAGGCAGGGACTGCAGTACAATGTGATTCACTTTTATTGCTTGTCTTCAACAAATGGCATTAAGAATGGCATGTGCCGAGCATGAAATAATTTTAAATGGTGGGGTTTATTAGTAATGCAATTGATCCTAAGCGATTTGATGCACAATCTGGAGCAGCTAAAACCTCAGTTTTGAACAGCGAATTAGCTTTTTTAGCATTTGGTAGTCACACATTTTCAAACATACATTCTAGATCTCTAAGGATAAGTAGTTTACCATGTTTAACAATATATATATATATATATATATATATATATATATATATATATATATATATATATATATATATATATATATATATGCACACTTGTATATGATGCCACCTAAATTTAAGTTAACCCACAGCTTGTCGGTTTCCTGCTGACAGTCCTAGATTTCTGTATAGTCTTGGCATCAGGCTTCCTGGCATTTCCTTGTCATAAACATTTCATTTCTAATCAGTACGACTTTCCCTGATGCTTGCAGATGCATAAATTTTCCACGCAAATTACGTTTGCTATCGGAAAGAACTAGCTGTGTGATGACGTTTGTGCTTTCAATGCAACCTTGGATTAAGAGTTACGCAGAGAAGTACGTGCTGCTGCTCTTTTGGAACAGACTTATTAAGCTTTTGGTTTTCTTGCACTTAATGAGGAAATGGTATATTGTAAATTCTAACAATATGCAACATGAAATACACTCAAATGAAAGGCTAGGCTATGCATCTTATTCAGGCTCATGCCAAAGAAGCAGCACCGATGTACAAGGGTAATATTTCACTGTGCTACAGCAGCAAAATCTGGACACTGTAGTGGCTGGCATTTTTATATATGCAATTCCTATAGTACGATAAATATAAACATCCGTGACCTGCATAAATGTGATAAGAGTCAGAAGTTTAAATCTAAAATTTTCAGAAAAAACTGAATTCATGCGACATATTCTAATTACATATGTGCACTTCTTTCTGTAAGTACTGCAATCACTCTTCCCATACCAGAATGGCATCTGATAAAAACTTGTATTTCTTCACTTCTTTTTCTCACTTCTTTTTAGTGTCCTGCCCCAACATGCAGCTTGAGCAATTGAACCCGCACCAACTTGCCTAAATTTCTGTACTACTCCAGCACCTTCAGAGGCACTGCCAGGCACACTATACTAAATTTCATGTTCTTTTGTGCACAGGTTGGTGCAAAATGTCATTATGCAAAGTGTTTCAGTACGAGCTATGCATGCCTTGGAGTTTCACCAAGACCTGCCTGGTGTATTGCATAATTCTCTTAATGTTAATTATAAAGGGCGATGAAAAAACCCAGGGCCTAATAGCAATTTTTGTGGAAGATCTTAAATGCTGCCACAGAATTTAAGGCTTTACATAAAACCCGAATTTCAAATTGGCATGCAGAGTGTTCAAACAAACCTGCCCCTCATCTAGAATACACGTGCATCACTTAAAGCCTGTAAAGAAAAGGATGAGAAGTGTGTCGCGCTAGTGAATACGGTTTAATTTAATACGGTTTAATTTAATTATACAGTAAGATGGTGGAGACTCAAAGAAACATTCAAGCGATCTGTCAATATGGTTGATTGTCGATTGTTGATGAGTGATTGGTTGACATGATTGTTTTGACGTCTTTCTGTCTGAGTGTAAGTAGTTCGCTCTCAATTCAAAATAAATTCAAATAATCCTCCACACCCAAGTTTTTAAATAGTTAGGACTTTACACCTTTATATTTACATTTAATTTATATTGTACAGACTTTATAAGTTAAAGGGCTTTACAATTTCGAGAGTGCATTTCAATTGAAGAGGATATCCAGCTCAGATGAACTGAAATTGACATGCTTTCATCGTGGGTCATGGAAAAAGTGTTGAATGCGTGTATTGTGCAAGATTTCAGAGACAGCAGCCAGCTCTAATTCTGTCAAGTCTTATCAGATTATTCTTGTCATACAGCAAGCCTCTTAAAACCTACTGTATGGAGGAAGTTCTCAGTTTAAAGTCGTGCATGAAGGTCTTAGCGTATAATATGAGGCTCAATGTTGCTCAAAAGTACAGAATTTAAGAATGGCCCCAAGGCCTAACTTGGTTCCAGCAAATAATTAATTTCGCCTAAGATTGTGTGCTTTTGCTAGAAACTACAGTATGCTGTAATCACTGCCCAAGTATGCAATTTCCTTCATGATAAGCGTACAATCGTACCACACAGCTGTTCTTCATTGGTAGGGCCGTATGATTTCTGTATAAGAAAATTGTTTTGCAGTGTAATTTATGAGCTCATCATAGTCAGTTTTAGTGGCAGTATTGTCTGCAGCTGTCATCCTTACTGAGGTAAGAAGCTTAGCATGTGAGCAATCTAGCTGGAATCCAGATGGTGGTCATTCATCCTGCCATAGAATCGTGGAAGTGCTTGAACATTCTTCGCAAGAACACCCTTTGCAGTCATCATGTTAGGTGACGAATCACATTATTGCTTAGAGGAAGAGTAGATTCGCACAATACTTCATGTGAACTGCTTTATGATTGGATGGTGAAAAGCTTCCCACTCGTTACGATGGGCCAAACCATAATTCACCATCCTCATCATCATCGGCCGCAGCATCGAGGAAGCGTGCAAGCTACGTAAACGCCTTACAGATGCATACTGGATGCTTTGTTAATATGCAAAATGATGGAGATTGGTGTAGTGAACACTTAGCTAGTGTACCTGCAGTAGGCACCCCATGAGAGTTTACTGAAGGCTCTATGGAAGGCCAATCCTCCAGCTTATGATGGGATTTTGCTACGTCGTCCACACTGGCCTGACATTTTGAGCCACTAGTTTTTGTGTGTGGGACTTTTTTTCATGGTGTTTTTTTTAACCATATCTTTAAGTTTTGTCACTTCAACAAAAAGTACCGATAGAAAGAGACCTCTCAAGGGCGTATATATTGTTCATGATACCATAGCTCACTGCCTGCTGTTATCTCTAAGCTCATTGCACAGTTTGTTCGAACCTGCTGCTTCCTGTTCAACCAACCTGAAGGGTCCTATGCCGTGTGTGACTGTTGTGTACTAGTTAACAATTAAAATATTGCACCGTTAAAGTGAACGCGTATATATAAAATTAAGGTATAATTTTACAGCCTGCATTTAAAGTTTGATAAAGTGATGAATAAACTTATGTTGATTTTTATAACTAGTATAATGCCTGCTGTAAGCCTTGCATCACGAAGTTTTTGTAATTGCAAGTTCTGATGTGTGTCACTTTGCGTGGAGGGTTTTACTCGCTAATAAAAATGGTTCAGAAGGAAACATGTTCCCATTATCTCGGAAGGTGTGGAAGTTACTGCCAGCAATGATATGAAAAAAGATATTTGTTTTTGGTTTTAAAATGCTCAAAGTGGAACATTTTACAAAGTTTTTGGTGGTGTGAAAGCTTAAAAAGACCCTGCAGTCTGCTGTTTTCTTTTATTGCCTTTGTCTCGCTCCTATTTGTATTTTCAGAATAAAGCCAGGACACTCACTCCACTGTAAATGCCCTTCAACGTTAGATTGGAGAACATACTGTGATGTTACACGAAGCCGCCCCCCCCGCCCCCCCCCCGAGTGTGTTTCGACGCTTTTTCCCTATATTGCTATAAATGATAACTTCACACGTACCAGTTTTATTTTAATGAATGAAATGAATTTTTTATCTACTTACAGCAAATAAACTTGTTCAAAGCCTACTTTGTTTCGGGACTCATTTGTATATTGCTTTGCCCAACACCCACCATTATTCACAACAAGGATACTACCAGATGAACTCCTCCTACCCATAAACATGTCTCAGTTTTTTAGCAACCACACCAGATACACGTTTGTAATAAGAGCACGGGGTTTACTAAAAAACAAAAGTACACAATTATGCAGGTAAAGATACGCTAGCTGACCTTAGAGTCGCTGAAAAGTAAGTTTTGACGTTTGCGACTTAGGACAACTTAAGAACACAATTTCTTCAGTAAATATATGTATGCGAATCAAGAAGTCTAAATGACTTATGAAAGATTTGCTTCTTTATTAAAATGCTCGTAGAATAATGCTTAACATTTTACACGGTAAAGGCTCCCAAGAAAGGTAGGAAGTCATGAATTACATACAGTTTATCTACAAGCGTTTCATAAGAACTGCTTTCACATTCTATAGCTCCTAGGAAAAAAGACTTCAGCAGCAATTTAGCACTGAAGCCATAGAGATATGACAAAGTGCTTGAACTGAAATGAAAATGCGTCGGTTAAAATCTTTACCACTGCTTTATAGTTATCACAAAGCGAAGTTAAAATACGCGATATGCAAACACGGACACATGAGATATGCGCAGGCAAGTTCGAATGTCTCTTATGTCTGCTTTCTTTTCTGCTGCTGTGCATTTTTTCAGTTAGTCGGCATTTGTCAGGACCTTTATTACTTTCCAGTGTCTTTGTTTGCATGGCCCGTTCATTAACAGGAAGACAAACCAACTAGCTCCGTTCTGTTATTGTAGTGCTCATGCCGACTTGTCTCTCCTGAAATAATATTGTTCAATTCATTACAGGTAACATAAATAAATGAAATTTGGAAGCATTCTTAATGCATAATGATTGTTCATTATGTCATGACAATTATAGAGCACCTTGTTATCTGTGTAAAATACAAATGCCTTTTACAAACCCTTTAATATACATGTGTCTTTTAGGACACTGCTTAGTGCGAAGTAATGTCAAATGTATCGTAACTTATTCAATCGACAACTTACTTGACGTCTTAATCACCTTAGTTAATTTTGTCAAACAATCATCAACAATTTTTTGAAAAAAAATACTATAGCATGTGTATAACTTATTGCCTACCTTGAAAACAGGTGCTTACTTTGTAATAACAGATGGTAATAGCTTACTGAAGCAACTTCAATAATCTTCTGGCCTGCATCAAGACGCTGTTATACATTCACAGCACATCTTTAATGAAGCATTGTGCCTTTAGTAAGCAATATTGTACTAGCAATCTACTTAGTGGTGTAATAAGCTAGCCTTATGAAAAACTACAAGCAGTATCCAATTAGATAGGAAATCTAATATGGAGTAAAATAGCAGAAAGTTTATACGTCAAAGAGACTCTAGGTTTTTCATTAAGAAATGTATGTGCTGTCATTTGTTTCTAGTTAAGAAATGTGTCCTGTTGGTCAAGTAATAGTTACATGTGAATAAACAATCTACTTTTCTGTTGGACGAGTTTAAAGGAAAATTAAATGCTTTTGGGGGAGGGCATGGAGTTTTGCATTGTTGTAATAATGTCATTAGTGAACCTTACATAATGCAGTAACTGAGAAGATCCCGTACTCAAATACCTTAAAATATGTCATTCTTTTGGCGCTGTGAGTCCACGTGGTATGGGCATCATTTATCTGTGTGATTCCTGGAGGTTTGGGGGGGGGGGAACATCTTCCCACCATGTATCACAATCGACACTGCTGGACTTTACAAATTATGGGTACATTCTCCAGGCACATTTCGTGAATCGACGTCTGCGAAGTGTTCCCCAGGCACTCATGTTTTCTTTTTTCCCTGCCCACGTTGCTAAGCTTATTAAATGTCCTTCGCTTCACAATATGCCCTGTTTCGGTTTTGTAATGTAAATGTGAAAAAGGAAAATTGGACGAAAAGATAACTTGACGTGGGCAGGGACCGAATTTACAACCTTCGAATAACACGTCTGATAGAGAGAGAGAGAAACAATAATTAAGGAAAGCAGGGAGGTTAACCAGATGCTGGTATCCGGTATGCTACCCTACACTGGTGTTGGGGAATATGGGGTTGAAAGAGAAGGGGAGAGTAACAAATAAATAAAAGAAAAACACCGACACACACGCACGCACAAAATCAGTCCACTCAGAGGCGTTCCGACAGGCCAGTAGTTCGTAAGAAGTCCAGTAGCGCTTGCACGGCTTTCTTTTGTGACGATAAGTCATGACGATGGTGCAGTATACTTTCTTCTGACAGCGGCTGGTCATCTAACCTGTTTAGTTTATTAGAAAGGTGTTGTCTTTCTAGGTTGTATTTCGGGCAGTCACACAGGATATGTCGAATTGTTTCTTCATCTCCGCAGTGTGCACAGTCGGCAGTGTCGGCCATACCTACGCGGAACGCGTACGCACAGGTAAACGCGACTCCCAACCAAACTCTGCACAGAGCAGTAGCGTCGCCTCGTCGAATTTTTGTTGGAAGCTGCATGCTTAATGTTGGATCAAGGGATCGTAATCCTGCATGCGTAAAGAGAGGCTCATTCCAAAGAGCCAGGGAGCGTTGGCGAGCAAGCATGCGGAGCCTCCTAGCAGCGTCCGTCCTTGAGAGAGGTATTGACTGGTCGTTGTCTTCTGTATGGGCTGAACGGGCAGCTTGATCAGCTCGTTCGTTACCGATAATTCCACAGTGGCTTTGCAACCATTCAAATATAACGTGGTGTCCTTTCTCTGTTATATGGTGTAGCATTTCTGCTGTTTCAAATACCAACTGCTCGTGTAGACCACGGCGTAGATTTGACAGAAGTGACTGCAGTGCCGGCTTGCAGTCGCAGAAAATCGTCCACCGTTGCGTGTTCTGGTCGTTAATGAAACGCAGCGCAGCGCTAAGCGCTGCAAGCTCTGCTGCCGTTGTTGTGGTTGCATGAGCTGTCCTGAATTTGATGGCTGTGGCGTGCGTTTGAATAACGACCGCCGCTGTTGAGCTGTTTGGCAGGACGGAGCCGTCGGTGTAGACGTGGGTGCAGTTTTGGTACTTCTCGTACAGCAGAAGTAAGGCGAGCTGCTTGAGGGATGGTATTGAGAAATCTCGTTTTTTCTGGATGCCTGGTATTGTCAGTTTGATGACTGGCTGTTTGAGGCACCATGAAGGAATTGAAGGTCTCGCCGCGGGCGTAAAACCAGTTGGTAGGAAGTCACCATGTGTAGTTATTATTCGACAAAATGACGTATGAGGTCTATCAACTGGCAGAGAGGCTAGGTGGTGATGGCGAGTCCGGCCCACATGCCTTATGTGTGTTCTCAAAGCTTCAATTTCAATATGGGTCTGCACGAGGTGGTCTTTGGCTATAGCTATAGTCGACATTGTTTAGGCACCCTGAGGCAGACCTAGACATATTCGAAGCGCCTGTGCTTGAACGCTTTGTATCATGCGTCGACTTGTTTTGCTGGCGTTTGATAATGCAGGTAGGCTGTATCGTAAAAAGCTAAGGAAAAGCACCCTATACAGTCGTAACATAGCATTAGGCTGCATTCCCCAAGTCTTTCCAGCGAGAAACTTGAAAAGATGGCATATGCCTGTCAATCGCTTTTTCAAATAGGACACATGAGGGCTCCATGATATGTCTCTGTCGACTATGACACCCAGAAATTTGTGAGATCGACGATACGGTATATTTTGACTGTTAATTGACACTCTGTAATTCGACGTGGGTTTTCGCGTAAATACCAGAAGAGCGCACTTTCCGGAGGAAATTTCCAGGCCTCGATTTCGTAAATACAAAGTAGTTGCAGTAGCAGCTCTCTGTATTCTCGCTCGTAACTGCAGGCGAGTTACCGCAGATGTGCAGATGCAGATGTCATCAGCGTATGTTGATAGATAAATATTGTTGGGTAGGTGCGTATGGAGAGCGATTAGTGTTATATTGAATAGCACAAGGCTCAGTACACCAACCACCCTGAGGGACGCCACGACAATTGAAATGTGTAGACGTGTTCCCGGTCTCTGTACTCACAAAATATGATCGCATTTGGAGATAACTGCGTATCCACTTAAACATTCGGCCACCCACTCCAATCTCTTCTAGTGCGGTAAGGACGGCTTCATGTTTAACGTTATCATAGGCTCCTTTGACGTCAAGGAACAGAGAGGCGCAAAGACGCTTATGGCCTTTCTCGTGTTCAACGTACGTGATTAGGTCGATGACGCTATCAATCGATGATCGACCACGTCGAAAGCCAGCCATGGCATTTGGGTAGATCTCATGATACTCCAAGTACCACTCGAGTCGGCCGAGAATCATTCTCTCCATCACTTTACCCACGCAACTAGCCAATGCGATCGGGCGATAGGAGGAGAGTTCCAATGGTGATTTGCCAGGTTTTTAGTAATGGTACTAGACGACTAGTTTTCCAACTTAAGGGGACAGTGCCCTCTAGCCAACAATCATTATATAGCTGAAGTAGAGCTATTCTCGCGCGCTCCCCCAGATGACACAGGGCTCTGTAGGAGATTCCGTCAAGTCCTGGTGCGGAGGTCTTGTTGCATGAAGCGAGTGCTGCTTTGAGCTCCTGAATGGTGAATGGGTAGTCCATACAGGAGTCACGCGCTGGCGGACAACTGCTCGAAAGTGGTGAGCTGCTGATGGCTGTAGCTTGCCCTGATAATCCGGCACAGAACTCTTCAGCAACGTCCATATCTGATCGATTTTGGTGAAGGGCTAAGGCCTTGAATGGTGACTTCTGAATGGGCCATGACCGCGAACCTCTAACCGTCCTCCATATCTGCGATAAAGGCTTACGAGGGTCGAGTGACTCGCAGAAAGTAATCCAGCGTTGGAATTCTAGCTTGTCCAACCGACGTTTGATCTTCTTCTGCATACGTCTACCAGTCCGTAAATCTTCTATGTCCTTCGTGCGCCGGTACCTTCTTTCAGCTCGTCGTCGCAAGGCTCGAAGCCGCTCCAGCTCTATGTCGATGTCCATGATTCTTACAGGGCATGAGATTGTACACACAGTCTCTTTTACAGTGCTCTTGATGGCCTCTTGTAAATCGGATATGTGTTCTTGGCATTGGTCTTCCATACGGGACTGAAATTTTTTCCAGTCCACTCTTTTAACAAAGTCGCGCACTTTAGGAGGCGACAATCCTCTGATCTTGACGTGTGTTGGAATGTGATCACTTTCGTGCGTTTCTATATCCGTGGACCATTCAGTATGTTACACTAGGCTTTGCGAAACAAAAGCCAAGTCGAGACAGCTACTGTATGTGGAGCCACGTAAAAATGTAGGACTGCCATCATTCAGTAACCAAAGTTGGTTGTCGGAGGCAAAAGACACCAAGCTTCTGCCCTTCATGTTGGTATTCTGACTTCCCCATAATGTATGATGAGCGTTAAAATCCCCACTGATAACACACGGGTCAGGAGTTAACGCTATGATGTCTCGTAATCTTTCTTGATCGAAACGGCTTTATGGTGATAGGTATGCGCCAACCACAGTGATGTTGAGCCTCCTCTTTTTCACTCTTAAGTATACGTATTGGTATCCGTCATGAGGTGGTACAGGTTGAAGGATGTAAGTGAGGTCTCGGCGAATGTACACCAGAACCTTGCTGCTTTCAGTAACAGTAGGCGACATAAAAGGTTCGTATCCCGACAGTCGTATTGCACTAGATAAGTTCGGCTCACAAATGATGATTACGGGAAATGTATTGACGTACACAAATCGACGAAAGTCACCAATGCGCGATCTCAGTCCCCTGGCATTCCACTGCAGTATTGCTGCTTTACGAACCTCATCCCGGAAAGACAGTGGTGGGTTAGCCATAGTCTACTCTAAGGCTGCTAGCACTGGACTAAGCGCGTCCAGTACTTGAAGGGCACTTTTGGCTGACGGTGTACTCATGTTGCTTAACAACATGTGAATGGTGTCCACTAATGATCTTAGCATCACCATCACGCGATGATCTGGCTTCCCGGCCGTTGCAGCATTTTGTGCTTGTTCTTGAGGTGGCTTCTGTTGAGGCTCAACAGGTCATGTAGGCGGCTTCTGTTGAGGCTCAACAGATCGTCTAGGCTGAAGGGGTGGCCATTCCTTTGGAGAGAGAGATCTTCCAGCATCTTCTCTTTCAGCGCAGATGTTTGCCGTGCTAGGAGCCGCGCCTGTCGATTTCACTTGAGTTTCTGACTTTCTCGTCAGATTTTGCACTGTCCTTCGTGAGGACCTTCGACAATGACGACGCCTTCGCCTTACTTTTTGCGCAGCTTCTCTGTGAGTCGAGTTATCTCGCACCATTTGCCTCAGAATATAAATCTCTTTCTTAATCAGAGGACAGTCCTTGGAGGAAGCACTGTGAGCTCCTTGGCAGTTGGGGCATTTCAACGTAGTTGCATTACAGTCGTCTTCTGAGTGGTGCTCAGCGCATCGGGGGCACACTGCGGAATTTCTGCAAACGCCCTGCACGTGGCCAATCTTCTGGCACTTGAAACACTGCATAGGCTTCGGAATAAATGGGCGAACCTGGTGACGGAAATGGCCCACCTTCACGTAACAGGGAAGACAGTCATCCTTGAATGTTAGTCGCACACAACGAGAGTTGCCTAGGCGACCAGCATGCACAATGACGTTGTTTTCACTCACGGGTTTTATCAGTACAGGAAGATCTTCATTGGCGATTTCAGTGTCTATGTCATAGAAAACTCCTGTTACGGTGTCACCATTCGCTGGTATGATGGATCGGACTTTGATGTTTCCCAGCTCTGACACATGCTGTAGCGTGTTCAGTGCACTTGGGTTCCTCACGTCGATTGCCAAAATATTCTTCCTCGTGTTTATCCTGATGTCCTTAATCTCGTTAGGCACAATTTTTTCAAGGTACAAGGACAGTGCTTGCCTGTTGAGGAAGCGTAGATTGGCAGTAGTAGTCTGCGGCACAAACAGAATGGAGTGAGGCCATTGCTGAGGCGCTGTCCTCACAGTGGCTGTACTTGATGCCGATGATGCGTTCATGATTCTTCGTTTGGCCTTGCGGTAGAGCACAGGTTCGAAGTCGTCTTCCGAGGACTCGTAGTCTGATGCAGAGTACAGCTCGGTGTCCTCGCTCTCACTAGATGGATTTCCACGCTTTCTTGAAGCAATGCCCGTGAATGAACTGGTACTGGGCGGGATCTCCGGGTATTGTACATCCATGGCCACGATGTAGGGGGCTGGAGACCCCGCTGTTGCACTGTGGAAACGCAGAAAAAACAGCACAGACCGCAAGATGTGTTCCACAAGAGAATAACTTCGTCTTCCTCCCACCAACACGTCTGATACTCTACCAATGGAGTGACTATGGTGGCCACCTCCTCATCCACTTCATGACTTAATGGGATATATGTAAATTTAACATGGAAGCGTGGTCAGTAGTCATAATGGTGAGTGTGGAGCACTATTTTGTGTCTGTTTGGCGTCGCGTAGTTTGTAAGCTTATTATGAGTTGGCAGCTGACCTGTATTTTCTTGTATACTACCTGAAGGCACCAAGTCTGTCAGAACGAGTCCCTCATTATGGATGAAGGAAAGAAATACATTTGAGGGCTTGTTTTCTTTGTTAGACGCAATATTAATGAGATCTAACAGATTATCGTGCCATTTAAGATGAGTGTCTATTAGATCTCATTAATGTTGTGTCTAACAAAGAAAACAAGCCCTTAAATGTACTTTTACTTTTTGGTTTCGACACTACGGTCCTGATGGGCAATCGATTGATGTTACTACTTGGTTATGCATGCCTCATTCACTGTGACGAATGCATTGCACGCGAACTTGTAAGGTGTTTTATGACAAGCTCAAGTCATAGCACCGATTACATTAGATTAGTCCACATGAAAGGCTGGGAGATAAGTGCTCCCGGCTTTTTGCAAAATAATGTACACTTGCGAGAAGCAGCTTAGAAGTTTGTAATGACGCTATTCCTGAAACACGTTTCTTTTTTACGCATCGAGCCGAGTTGTGACCAATGAACAAATATTCACAAATCGCCTAACGTCTTTTTTTACAATGTAGTTGAATAAGCTTGCACTCATACGTGAGTAAGATCAAGCCCTAGGGTTTCTCGCGTCATGGCAAACACACGATCTCATGATAAATATCACACCAAAAGGGCATGCACACACTTCTGTATTTGCGTTGTGCACCACTTCACCCATCGCGACACTATCCGCGCACAACCACATCATCCATCGTAAAACGATCCGCGTTTACATTGTCAACAGCCGGGAAAACATTTGGCAACAAAACGCCGAAACATTTTGGCATCCGTCATGCCTGCATCGCACGGACGGCTCAATCTGTTCGGAGCGGGGTTTCAGTGCGGCAGCGCAAATGAAAGTTTCTTGCGTCGTGTCAAACACATGATCGCACTACACTCTGCCAGATTAATGTTAAACACCAATGCGTCGATCGTGAAATGGTCTGCACAAGCACGCGTAACACATGTCAGCGAAATACTTAAATTTCTACGGCGTACAACTTCAACCAGCCTCGAAAAAACCACTCTGAGGACGCCGCCATCTTGAATAAAAACTAACAAAAATAAACACAACAAACCGGAAGCGCGTTTAAATCACCTGACCTTCTTCAGCCAATAGCGGCGCTGCATTTTCCCCATACATCTCTTGAGATATGATACGGAAATACGCCACCGGGACAGGGGGGGCGTGGTGACAAGAGGAGCGCTAACCAGTGCCGTGATGTGTTGTGTTCCGTGCATGAGCCAGTGGATTCCCGGCCTTCTGGTGTGCGTATACTCGTCGTGCGAGTGCTCCATGACTTACCGCAGACGCCAGTGCTTTCAAGTGTTACGATGAAGCTCGCCCACCTCAGCAGTTCAAGCGTGGCGCGAAAACTTGATAAACAAGTGGAGAGGAAACGTAATAGCAAACTTTCGATGCACTGCATTCACCATACTCCTGAGCCGGTGCCTCTCCGGTGAATCTTTGCTACCCTAGCCGAAATAAATGCTGACGCACACTTTCGTTAGATGATCGTCTGCATCTACGAAAAGGTAAGTTCTCCTTTTTCTTTCTTTTTTTTCATTTCTCCCCCCTCCCCTGCTTAGGTCAGACCACTATTAGAGACAGTTTAGGAAGAACAAAACACAATGCAATTGGTCCCAATGAGTGTGTTGTTGCTGCTATTACGCGTGAAGCATAGCTTCGATATACAGTGTCTATGCAGCTCACAATACCAATGAACAACCACACCCAGCGTTAGGGAATCAAGCAGAGGCTTGTGCTCTGTGAAATCTGCATGTACGCAAAAATACATAAAGTGTCGTATAGAAACGCAAACATATGAAATATAAATACAGCACATACATTATAAGGTTGTTGTTTTTTGTTGAACCCCCCCCCCCCCCCGAAGAGCTATTGCTGGCTACTTCATTGATTCATGCAATTAGATAATCGAATTACATAAGCAGATGCGCCTGGTAAGCTGCCCAAGTGCCTGAGCCAAACATGTGTCAAAATGGGCAAAGGTCAAACACTAAACCATGTCTGTTCTTTAACGTAAGAAATATTAATGAATGTGAGCATCACGAGAAGTAAAGAAAAATGCTGCTTTGGTGTTCTAAATATAACATTTTTGTAATAGTATTTCTTGCCTCTTTTGTGCAGGAGCCAGGCTGCCGACAGAAGAACACAGTGGAAAGGTCTGCTAAAACGTGCCGTATTCGCAATGCATTGCAGAGTTTGCAAGACTGCATACAAAAGGACAAAATGTGCAGTGAATGCGTGCAGCTGCACTGCATAAGACACGCTATGGTGTCTACAACCTCGATCTTATTCATGATGGCCTACTATATCGAACTTTCTTTCGACAGTGTGTCAGCTGCATATGCTTGATTGATGCACGCTTTGCAGTTGCACTCTTGTGTTTGCCACATGACTCATCAGCTACATGTAATAAAGGTTCATTTTGACATTCGCAATTTCTACTTTGTTCATTTTTGAATGCATAATTATCGTAATGTTTGTCTTTTCAGAATGAAACAAAGTCACAAAAACCACATCTCCTATTCTAGAGGAAAGCAGTTCTACAAAAATCAAGCTCGTATATGTACACCAGCACCACTCCCCTTCCACAAAACTGAGATAGCATGGTTCCAACGTGCAGATATGCGAATGTTGCAGCATTAGCGTATATGTTATTTACAGGGGTTTGAACAGATATATCCGCAATGTCTGCAATACTGTTGAGCATTTTTACCACTTTCTTACACTGGTATTCGGTAAATCGGCAGAGTAAAATACTCTGCTCCTTGACGACACTTTCTCCAAGGTTCAGAGAACCTTGATGGTCATTTTTAGGACAGAAGAGCGCCAAAATTCACAAGCGGCTACAAACGTATGATTTGCAAAAGAATAAAACATGTCCTATAAATAATGTGCTGCCGAGGCTTTCAAATAAAGCCCAGAAACCACGATCATTTTCAAGAGGAATTCCCTGCAATCATACCCTACAAATAAAAGCCAAAACATAAGTGCAAAGGTCATTCGTGCAATAAATACGTGCTTCTGAGCTTGCAGATAAAAGAGACGGGGCAAAAATTTTAATACGTAGCCGCTGTCTGAACAAGGAGACGGAAGCTTTAAGGTTGCGTCTATTCAAATCTGTCATATTAGAGCATCCACAAATGCAGGGCGAAAAGAAATTGGAAAAAAATAACTGCTTACTCAGGCATCCTTGGAAATTTGATATTTTAAAATTGAAACACACACACAAACACGCACTGTAAACTGACTATATATGCTGCGAACTGAAAAAAAAACAACTTTAAAATGCTGTTTTCACCATTAGTTGAAGAAAGGCACACGATCGCTTTTCTTAGGTTGCGTAGCAGTGTATTAAGGCTCCGCCACGAGTATACCATGCCTACTTTTTAACGCTACCCGAGTATATCCTTGAGTGGAATTTGCGAGCATTGTCCTCCAAATTTTCTATTACATTCAGAGGAACAGCTATGAAAGTGCCACGTTGAAATTCGCAGTAAATGAGGAAAATGAACGTAGCAGAGTCCCCTGAAATCAGAAACTGTGCACGTACTCCCGCAGCGAGAACGCATTTACGTACAAGTTATCTTTGTACACAATGCGGAGATGAACTCTAAAAGCACACCAATGTAATGTGATATAAAGTAAAAATTACTCACTCCACCACGTTACCTGTTCGGTGGCTACACTAGTGATCAGAAGGCTCTCAGCAAAGCGAAAGTAAACAAAGTAACAAACCATTGGTTGTGCTTCCTGTCATCTCTCACGTAGTTTGTTAGGCACCCCAGCGTATGTAGGGTCTCAAGCAACGCACACGCCGACACTACTATAAATATAGACAGCAATAATAGACGCACACGAGACGAAATAAACTAAGCACTGAGTAACGTTCAGCAGCACATGAAACGCCATCAGCTGTTCGTTCAGCTGCCTGAGTGTAACTTTTGCCAGACTTGAAGCGGGGGTTTCACTAATCCTACTGGCTCAAGGTTTAGGGAAACCACCCTACAAACTTTGAATGCATGTATTGTGCTGTATTGTCAAATTATAAAAAAGATTAACTAAGAAAAGCGTTTATTTATTGCACAAAGATGTGCATTTTTAACCAAAATTACGAATACTCTCGTTATCAGGCGCTTTTCTCGGCCCATGCAGTTCACTCAAGTGAAGGGAGCATTTCCAAGGCCTCCCTTGGCGAAGAAGTGTAGAGGAGCGTTCATGAAACGCAGCGGCTCCTTGAGTGGAGGAGTACGCTCCACCTTGACTTCTTCAAGACGAGGGGAGCCCTTGAGCGAAGGAGCATTTGCGAATACGAGCCTGAGTCCCACTCACAGCTGCGGCAATGACCATATTGCGTGTCCGCTGCAGAACACCGCGTCATTGCTCACCAAGTCGGCGGCATTCTTCGCAGAGGCGTTATTTGACCTTCACAGAGTCAATGGGCGTCTCCAGTGGTCCTGGTCAAGAAAGACGCTTCTATTTGTTTTTGTGTCGATTACCGATGATTGAACAAGTTTACGCTGAAGAATGTCTATCCACTGCCGCGCATCGACAATGCTGTGCACTGCTTACAGGGTGCCGAGTTCTTTTCTTCGTTAGACTTGCGGTCAAGCTACTGGCAGGTGCCAATGGCAAAGACTTATCACCCCAAAACCACTATTGTCACGCCAGACGGCCAATATGAATTCACCGTCATGCCTTTCGGACCTTGAAACGCGCCTGCAACGTTCGAACGAATGATGGACAACATTCTGCATGGCCTTAAATAGAATATCTGCATTCTTTGCTCGATAATATTGTGGTCTTCGCCGCTAACTTCGACGCCCACTAACGTTGTCCTCAGCACGTCCTTACTTGCTTGACCAACACTCATGTGCAATTAAACCTTAAGAAATGTCGGTTTGTCACACCTAAAGTGGCCATTGTGGCCACGTTGTTTCTAAGGAAGACGTCTTCCCGGATCCCGAGAAATTGCGCGCTGTTACGGCGTTTCCTAAACCAGCGACTTTCAAAAAACTTGGTAGTTTTATTGACTCATGCTCCTATTTCCAGTGATTTTTCCAAGGCTTTGCGTCTATTATATCATTTCTCACAGAACTCTTCGGCGACAGTAAAGTCATCTCATCTTAGTCCCCTGCCTGCGACGAGGCTTTCACCACCTTGCGACGGCTTCACACGACGCCACGCCTTCTACGCCATTTCAAGCCTCAAGCTCCAACTGAAATCCACACTGACGCCAGTGGTGTAGCCCTGGGTGCTATGCTCGCACAGCGTCAACCTGATAATACGGAATACGCTGTGGCATACGCTAGTCGTACACTCACCAAGGCAGAAAGCAAGCATCACTGAAAAGGAGTGATTGGTCATTGTGTGGGCGCTTAGCAAGTTTTTTCAATATTTATATGGCTGTTCGTTTGACGTCATGACCGACCACTATGTGCTGTGCTCGCTTTCGATGTTAAAATACCCACCTGACTGCCTTGACAGCTGGGCGGTGAAAATTCATGACATACGCGTGGTTGTTATCCAGGACGGAAGCATGCTGCAGGTCGCCGACGCTCTTTCCTATTCCCGTTTTTCAGAACGTCATTTCTGACTCTGCTTGTGAGTCCACATTTTCATCTCTTGACTTTGACCCCATTTCTATTGAACATCGCAATGACCCGTGGACTGCGTTTCTTCTCAACCATCTCTTTGACATCTCTAAAATCCCGAAGATGCAAATGCTCCGGCGCCAAGTTCCACAGTTTTCAAACCGTGACACGGTTGTCTATCAACGCAACTATGCACCAGAGGGACGCAAGTGGCTCCTCGTCATTTCGCGAGTCTTGAGGTCGCAGATCTGTTCCTTTTTCTACACTGAAGCACAATGTGGTCCCGCTGGAGTCTTCAAGACTTACGGAAGGCTTCGCCACCATTACTATGATGGAGTGCCATATATACCTTCGTCCGCAACTTCGTCCGCTCTTGGGCCGATTGTCAGCGCTGACGGTGAATTACAGCCTTTTCCATGCCCTCCCCGACCATTCTAACGGGTATGCATAGATGTTTATTGGTCGCTTTCATTGACTCCAACCGGCAACAGGTGCATAATAGTTACAATCGACCACCTAACCCGCATGCCAAGACCGCTGCCCTTCAAATGGCTACAGCACAGGAGATCGTCACTTTCAAACTCCGTCGTTTTGTGCTTCGTCATGGAGGCTTTCAAGTACTCCTCAGCGACCGTGTTGGCGCCTTCTTGTCCCAAGTCGGTGAACAATTGCACGCTGAATTGTGCATCGCACATGTACCACTTACCACCCTCAAACCAATGGTGCTACAGAGCACTTTAATCGTACTCTCGGTGACATGCTCTCTGTGTACGTGACGCCTGATCACTCTAACTGTGACTTAGTTCTTCCATTCATTACCTACGCCTACAATACGGTGACGTAAGCTACAACAGGTTTCTCCCCTGTTTACCTCCTCTACGACCGTCACCCCACACCATTGACACCGTTCTGCTCTATCGACCGGACGCGTCTGAGTGCCTCCCGATCTTGGACCCCGCCAGACATTCAGAATATTGGCGCCAGCTAGCTTGTGGCTTCACCTTCGAGGACCAAAACGTGGCCCACGATGCCCTGACCTCAACTCCCGTTTTGTTTTTTTCGGGTGCCGTTGTGTGGCTGTCAGTACCGCGTCGCACAACTGGGCTCTCTTCCGAACTCCTGCCAAAGTACAATTGACCATGTCGTATACTCGAACAGACCTCTCCTAAATTACCTCATTAAGCCTCTCAGACTTTCAATGTCGTAACCGCGGCGTTGTACACGTCCAGAGATCCAAGCCGTACCATGGTTCTACAGCGCCAGCTGACGACTAGGTCGCCAGGTCGGTTCCTTTTTTTTCTTCGGGGCTATAGTAAAGAAAAGATGCTGCATCACTCGATGCTCATGCCTCCGGCGCAGAGGCAGCAGCATCGAGTGATGACCGCGACGGCGAAAATATACCGAGCGTGTCTATATAATTGTTATTGCATTAAATGCAAACGCGAAAAAAAATAGGAGTGGATAGTACAATAACTGACTTGTTCATTTGGCACGAAAGCCAGTGTTACCTACAATTTGAATATGGAAATAGATGTGACGTCAGCCAGCTGCCTACTGTCCTTGCACATCGCGTTACAGTATTTGAAGAGAAATAAAAGCGCTACATAAAACACTATCAACACATATTCTAATAAATTGTATATAGTTTAGACAATATCAGTGATTGTGGCTGTTTCCATGCAATTCGAAACAACCTCCAATTAAATTTTTCTAGCTCAAGCTGTTATCATATACTCAAAATGTATTTTAAATATATTCGCTCGCAACACAGCCTAAGCAGGACTCTAATAACTTATTTCCTTCTTATACTCAAATGTTGCCGTCATATACCCATGCACCTCTACTTAAACCGATTACTCATCTTCACGCAAGCAGCTGCTATTTCTCACTGGACATGCCATTATATTCACAGAAACGATATCCATAACATACGTTTCGTAGGCATAAGTGCATATAAATAGTGGAAGTCACTTTCACTTTCATCTCGGACTTTGATCGTGAGATACTCCATATAGCTTGAGTATGTATGCACGCTTGGCTTTAGCTTTCACCTTTATTACCATCTTTCTGCTACTGATGTAAGTATATTTTTGCAGCCGGTTACATATATATACACTAGTATTGTTTGCTTCTTTTGTAGCACTACATTGGCAGTCCCAGTAATGTGCATTTGACAAAGAAATGCAATGGATAGGTCTAAAGGCAAAGGCGTGCGCCAATAACTAGCGTGGGAAGACAATATAGGGACCACCCGAAGTTAAAAAAAAAGTAATCTGTGGATATCGCTTTAATGCATAGCAGTTCATAACGAACTGTCCATGTTCGATTCTAAACGATGCGTTGCAAGGAGGCACACCAGTCAGCACAATAATCGGTACCCGTGAGCACCGATCACGTTCATATAAAACTGCATAAAACTGCATCGCCGTGCCAACTTACGTTAAACGTCTGCTGTCCAGACATAGCAGTCTGGGTGCGCGACCCTTCGCCATCACAGTGATGTCATTTTATTGGCTTGCCACTGAATAGCTGAGTAAATGTAGCGTTTTACGGCGGAGAAGCTTTCTTCGATGTCAGGCACTCAGCTCGACGGGGGCATGGTTAGCGTGAGACATACGCTGCCTATTTCTACCGAATAAGATAACATATCTGCCATCAATTTTAAATCGGTGGCGCATATGCAGCATTAGTTACCATCTGTACATGTAGTGTGTGTGTGTTTGTTTGTTTGTGTTTGAGTGTGTGTGTGTGTGTCTGAGTGTGTGTAATTCTGTGGAAACGCAGAGTGTGGTTTCAAATACAAACTAAAGCAACGAAAACGGAGTTGTTGAGCAGAAACTATGCTTCAGTTGACCGTTGTAAGATATGAATGCAACGTCAAGATAATACGCGTTATCGTTCGATAAGGAAGCACCGAGCGACGCTTAACCTGCAAATTTTAGGGACGAACCACTTAAAAACCACCCGACGTCCGTATGCTCATAAACAACTACTCGGTATGTACAGCAGATGTGGAAACCGAAACATCGCTGAACAGCAAAAAGGTCACCAAAAGTTTGTTAACAAGAGCAAACAAAATAAAAGCACACTACACCGTTTACCACCAAAGAATCGAACCTTTTACCAGGAGTAATGATAAACTAGAATGAAATAAAAGTATGTTACCCAAAAACTCAATACAATGCCACGATTCACGAGGCGATGCACGCTGCTTTCCCAGTCATCAGTAGTCACTTCGTGGATATGCGTTTATATTTGAAGTTATGTACACTTTTTGGTAGCACAGTTTCTTATGTGTGTTTATCTGTTTCACTTGCGTCTTTTCGATTGATTGCTATGTGGGGTTTAACGTCCCAAAACCACCATAAGGTTAAGAGAGATGCCGTAGTGGAGGGCTCCGGAAATTTTGACCACCTGAGGTTCTTCAACGTGCGCCGAAATCTGAGCACACGGGCCTACAACATTTCCGTCTCCATCTGAAATGCAGCCGCCGCAGCCGGGATTCAATCCCGCGATCTGCGGGTCAGCAGTCGAGTACCTTAGCCACTAGACCACCACGGCGGGGCAATTTGCATCGTTTAAATATTTCAGTCACGCAAATATGGCTGAAGGCCACGCAGGCCGGATTATATTCACAAGGTCGCCCCGACTTTGATTGTGTCGCTGGGGTTCTCCTAGATGTACGAGCCTTCAGTAGCGTTCTTGGACAGCGATGCAGCCGGTGCGATATCATGCAAAACATTTATTTTTGACGGTTTTGTAAGGTAATCTGCGTCGTTGTATCTATTGATATAAGACAATTTGCTACTTTAAAACAAGACTTACAGCAGTGCACGTATCAATGGGAAGGTGGAAGTAGAATAAGTAAATTGACTACCTGAAAAACTTCCTTATAATTTTTTTCTGGATCACGAGGTTAAGTTGTAGCGCTCTCAGTGATGCAACAGTACCGGGCAAGTCCACTGCAGTGCAATAACTAAAAGGTAGTTTGTAAGCAGGTGTGATGTGAAAACGGACGCGCAAGCGCAGACGTCAGTTACACTGCACTTTGACAAACGATAGAGCACTTGATGGGCCTCTTGTAAGCAGCATTTTCTCATGCATTCCGAATGGGCCAAACCAAGCCTAAGCTACACGATTAAGATCGAAGTATTGTAGTAACTTTTTCCAAGAATATCGTCACTTCTCTGTCGTTACTGGTGCGATTTCTGATTCTTCTAGGTCGCTACTACTCCTTGCATATTCGTTCTGGCTATCCTGGCTACCCCTCTGTTGTTTAGTCCAAAGGGTGATTTGAGTTCACAGAATAATCACTTACTAACTAGCCCCTCCACACATGCACCATGAGTTCGTCGTTGAAGGACAGGTGAATCATTGTTACACAGTTCCTGTACGATTCACGTTGAGTGCAACTGCTAATTTTTTATTGTCCGAAGACCCAACAGAGCGCAACGCAGAATAACACTGAACAACGCTAGTTAACAGTTTCAAAGAAAGTGAGTTATTTCAAGCTAATTATTTAACAGCAACAAAATGTGCGTAAACCCCATCAGTTTCCGTGTTTTCCAGATGTGCGACTGCCATTCATAGCCCTCCGGGAGATCCATTTTTCATCATGTCGAATTGTAGTGGACACGTAAGATCCTGTCATAATTATACGTATCTATCCGTGTCTTACTTTGCATGTCACAAATCCTTCCTAGAAGTATTGCCCGCCTTGCATGCAATATCTGCTTTACAATAATAAGCTATTTTATGCGCTAGTGTTTTTTTTAATGTGTGCATATGTGCGTTCTTGTGTGCGTGCATGTCAAAGAGGATTTTAAAAATTGTTGGAGTGGAAATGATTGCGCAGAAGTGAAGCCGTTCCTCTGGCAAGATGGCTGTTGTAGCAGCCATCTTACTATGGGTATGATAAAGTACCACCGTTTAGCGATTAAAAACGAAGCGTTTCCCTCGCACGCCCAACGAGTTTAATGTGGGAACTTTTTTTAGGCCACATAGTGCTCCAAGTGCGCCTTAAATTTACTGGTTTTCCGTAGTGAGCCTCTAATTGGAGGCAAAGTTCTTTGAAGATTCAGTCCTTCATACTTGTTTCTGTGTGGTATATCGCTGGAAACAACTATCTTTTAATTTACAACTAACGTAGCATTTACAGAACGTATCAAAGCCACTTGATCTTCAAGTGGGCACTATCAGAAAAGAGCATGTTTCCGCCATCTTGGAAATGGCAAAAGGTGGCTTCACTTCTGCTGGCAAGGCATTGCAGGAGCTTCCACTCTAGCAATTTTTCTTTAATCCTCCTTGGTGCATGTGAGCGTATGTGCGTGTGTGTGTGTTCGTGTTTGTGCGCGCTTGTGTGTTGTGTGAGCGCTCCTTGTTAGAAAGCTCAAAAACGCAGCTATGATTCTCGGCCAAGGCGGCCGCATTTTTATGAGATGAAGACAAACTTCAACCGTCATGTACATTAAGGGCCAAACAACGAAACGTTCCTTTTCTCCGTAAGGAAGCCTTCATTTTTGTGAGGCCGCCTTATGTCACTCTGAAAGCTTCCTCACTAAGGAGCCCTCGGTGAAGGCTTCCTTGGCGCTTCCTCAGCTTAAGGTTGCTTTGGGGCTACCTTCGTGCGCCCTTAGGTCCGCTCCTTGCCCTGAACGAGCGCTTCGCCTCACAGCTAGCCCACGTGATGTTTTCGTTTTCGAGGCAACCCTCTCACCCCACCCCTGTGGGGAGACGCGAGCGGCGAGCGTGCGTGCACTGCACCACGGAGGAAGGAAAGGAGACCTTTTTCCTTCCTCCGTGGGGCGTTTCAGTGTTGCTAGAATGCACCACGTTTTGCTCTCAACTACGGTGGCTTTTCACATTCAGTAATCGTAGTTTGAAGAAAGCGTACACGCGTCTCTATATTAACACTTCAATTTGGAAGTGATGTGGTGGCCCAACTTTTTTTTACAGAATAAATGCTTGTGAGCAAAGCTTATATTCGATAATCTCGAACGCAGGAGCGCGGCAACCATTCCTCCCGCGAGGACGGGTTAAGGGAGCTTTCAGAGTACGCTTGCTTCCTCCGTCGTTACTTGGTTGTAAGGAAGCCTCACGTAAGGAGAGGACGCGGTCAAAGGAAAGGAGCGTTTCGTTGTTTGGGCCTAAGTAGAAGTGAAGTATACAGTAGGGTGCTCAAAACAAATCTTCAGTTTCCTGCTACATGTCTCGTAAGTAATGAAGTGTTTTACGGTAATAGCGTTAAAGAGCTCGTTGCGCAGACATTCTGACGTCGGCGTCTTTGATTGTGAGCGAAAAATCATCTTATGCGTGACAAAAAAGCAAGAACGAAGCAAATTAAATTATGAAAAACCTGGAGCAGAGAGTGGACCAAACCAGGGTTGTTTAAGAGTAAATTGGGATGGAACCTGAGTCGTTTACGTAGCGAGCGGATATTCTACCACATGGTCATGCCTCTGCTGGTGAAAACAGGGAAAAAAACTTCCTATGCTTGGAAATGCAGATGGAGGCGGAATTGTTGTACGCCCGTGTACTCAGATTTGGGTGCACGTTAAAGAACACCAGGGTGTGGAAATTTCCGGAGCCCTCCACTACGGCGTCTCTCGTAATCATATTGTCGTTTTGGGACGTTAAACCCCACAAATCATCATTGGAAATGCAGTGAAAGTAGCTTTCATGCTTCACAAAAACACACGTCCTGTAAACGTGCTTCACAATGTTACATGAAATATTGCTGTAATAATGAGTGATACAAGCAACCGCTGCCAACGAGCGTCAGAATATGTTATTATCATAATTGCTTCGAGCTTGAAAGCCGGTACCCCCACTAGAACAGGCGCACACGCTACTGCGCCTATTCCCTTAAAGCCACGTAGTGGGTGCATAGCAAACTCGAAAAGCTTCCATGCACTAAGTGTTTGAACAACGCACTAGCAACAGAATGTCGCTATCGCATTCTACTCCTAAAAGCGAAACTTAAGGGCTCCCAATTTTTAAAGTTCTTAGGTACCTTCGACGCAAAAGTTTTGGTCTGCCCATCTGTACATTATTCTGTCTGTCCGCCCTTAACGGTACTTCAAACGGCACCAGACAATACCCCAAACGGCCGACCCCATCAACAGCGCCCGCAAATATTGCTCAAGATTCAGCTTTCATACTTGTGTGATTGTCACACAAGTATGAGGCGTCCATGCTATAGGCAAACGTTTGTTTCGGCCCATTATGTGTGAGCTCTCCTCTCGTGCTCTCACTTTGTTCTATACACAATCAACAATATTCAACACAATCCTAGGCCGGAGGAGAAAAGTTCGAAAGGATAAAATTTTTGAACTGATCGTACAACTACTGATCCCTGAGGTAACCCTGTTTTACAAGGTTGGGTCATTTTATCATTATCTTTCTTACATTTACTGCTTATTGCCTTTTTCAAAAAAACTCTGGAAACGTTGTCCTCGTGGACAATCCCTGCATCCCTCCCTATCGTGGCGCACTTCGATGTAGATGTAAATGTTCGCGCAGCCACCGCTTCCATTAGTGCTGCAGTACACGTCGTATGTGACCTCCGACCGTGACGCCTTGTGTTCCTTTATGTGGCGACAGAGCAACGACAGTGCTGCAGCCGCGTTGTGTTCATATTACGTCATAGAGACATAACCTTCGGCAACTTCATTATCTCTAACGTGTCTCTCAAGCTCTAAGTTGAACGCCTGCAGGCCATCGTTGCGTGACTTTAGCCTGTTGTACACCAAACGAAGATCCTATCAGGAGGATTGGCTTTGTTCAATCTGTGGTATTGCCTCGCTTCGCAGTCGCGCGTGCCGAGCTCGCTGAGTCATTCGCTTGCATTCGATGTGGTCTACCTTCGTTGCTGGTGGAGTCCTTTCGTCGGGTCACATCAATCACCAATTCTCGGGTTTCGGCACCATAAAACGTTGAATAAAGGTCCCTTCACCGGTACATTAAAAATGACAATGGTTTACTGACTCTCATAAAAAAGCGTCTATGCTAGGCAAACGTTCGTTTTCGTCAAGGAGGTTTTTTGAACCTCTTTGGTTTCAGCCCACGTACTATTCGGTATGTTTTCTCTCGTGCCCATAATTCGTTCTCTTCCTTCTTCGAACACACATTCGACTAAACTCAACAAGTCTTTAGTTTCTAATGATGAAAATCCGAAACGACCCACTAGAAAAGACATGACTTATTTTTAGTCTTTGTTGGCTAGAGCATTCGAAGGACATTCAAATGTTATACAGCAGCCATTACTGCGTATTGCGCTAAAAGTTAGAAGAGTGCATAGCAATTCTTTTTACTTGATTACGTGATAAATTATGAGCAGCGTACAGAAATTAAAGGAGTATCACTGGCGTTCTGGAGTAGAAAACATGACAGCCTCGCTCAACGAAGTTTCACTGCTTTACAAGAGTTTTCTTTAAATGAAATAATCGTAAATGTCTCTTCAATATATTGGTGACGGTTCAATTTTTTTATTCCTTAAATTGGCATCTAATAGCGCTAAGTTAGCGCACATGATCCCAAAAAAATTATTTGTCATTTACAGAAAATTTAGATAAGACCACCCGAAAAAAACCATATATTTGTTCTAGTTTCTCTTTATTGTTTGTCTCATTTTTCGACTTTTTCCAAAATACATTTTTGGAAACCCACAATAAAACTGAAAAACAAGCGATTTTTGTTGTGCTTTAATTTAGTTGTGAATATGTTCACACCCTTTTAAGGCCGATATGACCCAACTCTCTCCTCACACCTACTTACGGGTCAGCTACAAGATAAAAGATCCTAGAGAAAGTTAGTATAAGCGAGGATGCGGGCATATCCCACGTATTATGATTTGTTGTTAAGTAGTTAGTGAGCCGTCACCTGCGTGGCGCTTTCTGTATTGGCGCTTTCTGTATGTGTTAGAGTAAATGGACTACCAGCCCTCGTATAGTGGGCTTACCAGGCTTATCATGCGTTGGCATTTAAGGGGTAGCTTATCGGCCTAGCAAATACCACTACTAATGTTAAAGCACACAAGCCAGTTTTATGGAATCAAACTATATGGTATGCTGGCCACGGTGATGTGCATAGTACGAGTAGCATTGATCAGAGTAATGTTAGGGTTAGAGCAATACTTGAATAATAGGTAGCGGAGTCATAGTAATAGAGATTTGATGTTTATTGCATATTTTATGTAAATGGATAGCTGGCATCGCTACCACAATCGACATCTACCCGCGATGCTGCATACACAGGGCTTCTTTCCAAAGCACTTTCGAGATCTGTCTCGTTGGGTCGCAGATTGCGTAGCGGCAATGCCAAACGTATGGTTCGATTCCTGCTCGGAACCTAAAATTGTTTGCATGTGTCAGGATTTTTCCAAAAGCCCCCATCTTTGAAAATTCAGCAGATCCAGGGTACCTCGGTAATTGACGTTATGTAATTCACGTGGAGAGAAGGTGGTAGTAGTGTAATATTCATTATTGAGCGACACATTACCAATTTACGCTAGATATATGTAAAAATAGATAGATAGATAGATAGATAGATAGATAGATAGATAGATAGATAGATAGATAGATAGATAGATAGATAGATAGATAGATAGATAGATAGATAGATAGATAGATAGATAGATAGATAGATAGATAGATAGATAGATAGATAGATAGATAGATAGATAGATAGATAGATAGATAGATAGATAGATAGATAGATAGATAGATAGATAGATAGATAGATAGATAGATAGATAGACCAAACGTTCGTGCAGTACGCAAAGAAATGCTGCTTAGCATTTGTTATCTAGCGTCTGTTCTGGTCCTTTCATGTGTTGATAGATACTGCGAATCCTCTGTGGCTGAAGCCAGCTTAAAATTGGCTTTTCTATGTGGATATATGTCACTCGTGCTCGCAAGAACACGTTTTGTGACGTACGTGAAAGTTTTGATAATATTCACGTTATGAGCAGACAGTTGCATTCACTGATATGTGGTGTTTAACGTCCCAAAATCACCATTTGAATATGAGAGACGCCGTAGTAGTGGAGGGCTCCGGAAATTTCCACCACCTGGAGTTCTTTAACGCACGCCTAGTCTGAGTACACGGGCCTACAACATTTCCGCCTCCACCGGAAATGCAGCCGCCACACCTGGGATTCGAACCCGCGACCTGCGGGTCAGCAGCCGAGTACCTCAGCCACAAAACCACCACGGTGGGGCGAGTTGTATTCACGATATACTGAAACGCTTCCTTATTGCTTTTGATATGCTGCGCTAAATTAGGAAGGCCACAAGAGCACCCAGACGTAAGAGGCTAGATATATGGTACGTCAATAAAAATGGTGAAAATACCTGGAATATTTAGGTTCGCTAAGAAATGCTTCTCATTTATTCCAAAATAACAAATATGAAATAACTCACCCTGATTGTGCACGTTGTGTACACCAAAACCTGTATATATATCCACCGCGAAAACATGATTTAAATAATATTCACTTTGTGTTGTTCATACTGCTAACAGTTTAACATAAAAACAATGTGTATATATGAAACACTTTTCTTCTGTGCGTGAATGCAGAGTGCTCTTGTGCATCGAGTTGTTTGCCGAGAAGCGGTTAACCTACACAGTTCTATTTTCGCGTTTTAAAACAGTGCGACCCGGCACAAGGAAATCGTGGTTGCCCAGACCGGTGCCAATGTACAGAGATTGTAGGAGCAGCTGGACATCATAAAGGAGACTGCACAAATCTCCCTGTTAACCGCGGAAGACCAAGATGGTAGATTGTTGCTCATGAAAACTTGACTAAATAAATTTTTGATTTTCAACAACGACACACTGAATTTTTCCATTCATATAGTTTTTGTAAGAAGTTACGGAGTTCGAAACATTGAACAGCTCCACTTCAATCACGACGTGAATTAGTTGACAGTACAGTCACTTATGCCGTGATAAGCATTTGCTCAAACTTGCGGTGCATTCCGGAAAGTTATGTGCCAAAGGTCGTCCGTGGTCTATATAAACCAACAAACAGCTAAAACAGGTAAGGCAAAGTTTATAAGAAGCCTTGGATGAGTTTTATGTGAGAAAACACAATATTCTTTTTCGCATGCTGCGATTTTCGACAGAGCGAACAGTGGATAACGTGTTGCAACGACCCTCAGCCAGGAAACCCGTGGTGCAGACGGCAAATAAATGCATTTCACAGGTGGTTGACTAACGTCACGTTTAGGGATGGTGCGCCTCTCACTTAATTTGGAAATGTACTGTTAACAATTCGCTTTATAAGAATGTCATTTGCATATCATATGTCCACTCCTCTGAATTAGCAAGCTATCGTGCAGTGGTTGTACGATGCTTGACTTCGGTAGACAGCTCAACCATACCGCAAAAAAATAGGACGTATACGTGCGAGTCTGATGGGGCGTCTAAAACATTTGTGAATGCTTACCACACATATAGTTGCGGAGTGCTTCTAGCACCATATTTCTTCATTTCGGGCTTGATCGGATTACCCACTGCGCTACCGTAAAACAACACCTGCATCGACAGAGCTGTTAACATTATTGATGCATTTCCTTGTGACCATTAATAAGCATGCCTAAAAACTTTAAATGCGAGACACTTTTTAGCAAACTTCGGCGACATTGAGCGTATCTATCTATCTATCTATCTATCTATCTATCTATCTATCTATTTATCTATCTATCTAGCCGCATATGACCTTTAGCTCTCCTGGCCATTTTGATGATAGGGTATATACCAAAATATGTATGGCTTAACATGACTATGTTCAGCATAAGTGAGTAGTCGTAACCTGAAAATCATGCCATGTATGTCCCTAATGTCATGATTTACTTTTCACGATCTTCCTGCTCTTGCGGTGGTTTCGTTCACATGATATACTGCAAAACTGTTATGGTATGACATGAGTGCGTGACGAACATAAGGGGCAGACGCTGACGTGAAAATCTTAAAATGCATATCGCGTAAGTCATTACTATATACACGCCATAGCTCATGGTGCACTCGCGGTCATTTTGCGAGCTTCACGTAAACGAAATTTGGTATTACGGGACGTGAATGGATGACGGAAGCATATCATTCGTACAAACACGATAATCGCAAACACGATATCGCTAAGTAACTCAGTTCTGTTCTAGCCTAGAGGAAGACAAGTCCGGTTGTCGAAACGTCCACTCGACAAAACCCCACTTTTCGGATTTTTTCATCGCACGTTTTTATCTTCCCGTACACACCGTTTTTCGGATATCTAAACGTGATCCCTTGGACACTAATACAAGTAATTACGCGAGCTACCCACTAATCCACAAACGATACTAGTTTTGTTTAAATAAGAACGCGCCTACTATGCAAATACATATTAATCCTTCTGCGTAGAAGCGTTCTACCCGTTAATTACACCGCTCATAATGACAGTTCGGGTTCAAGGGCCCAAAACCACGACAAAGAGAGACCCTGTAGTAGAAGGTTCAGGAAATTTCAACCATTTAGTGATCTTTAACGTGCACTCAAATTTTACTATATGAGTTTTTTATTTTTTTTGTATTTTGCGACGGCCGCCACGTACAGCATTCTCAGCAGTCGAGCACCATAACTACTACACCACCATAGAGGGTAGCGCTATACACAGCTCCAATGTAATGCAGATTATGTGCGCTCTGTGTTATCCTTGTCAAACTAACTTGGTTGGCCTGTCAACAGCGCGTCGTGCAACTTCAGCACCGTCGATAAGACTATTGAACACATCTTATGTTACTGCCCGGCATACACAAACAAGAGGCTTCATTTGCGCTGTGTTCTAAATCAACTGGACAGAAGTGATTTCACGATCGAGAAAGTGATTGGACCATGGCACTACCCATCCAAATCCCCAAATGCAAGGAAAGCGCTGTTGCGTTTTCTCAGACACCGGCCTGTTTCATCGTTTGTGATGTGGAACTGTTATGCGTCGGCCAAGTCAGTGTCTTTTTTTTCCTCTCTATAACTTTTCTTCCCCTCTGCCCTTGCCCAGTGAAGGGTAGCCTTCCGGGGCTCAGCCCTGGTTAACCTCCCCACCCTTCTCCTTATTCTCTCTCTCTCTCTCTCTCTCATAGAAAATATTCGACTTGGTTGTTATGTGCTATCCCGAAAGAGAACAAGCATCTGGCAAGATTTGCACAAAAATACGTAGAGTAACCGTAGATGCCTGCGGCATTCCCACCGACGCACTGATCGGTTAATCACATAATTGCAGAAAACATCCTACGTCTGTACTACCCACAAGACAGTTCAGTTTTTTTTCTCCCGCTTCCATATATCAACCAAAAAAACTATAATAACAAGAAACCAAGCCATAACCAACATATTTTCTTCCGGAAATGACGTCAGAATTAAGCACACACAAGAAAATCACTGTATTTTAAGCTGCTTGAAGATAATTATGGGGCGAAGCTTTCGGAGGTGATTATTGTGATTGAAGTTGAGATAGCATTGAGACTGATTGTGGTTGTGATACTTATATATTTTTTATTCAAAGAGATAGTGCTGACACTGATTGTGATATAGTGGTGATTCTTCTTTATAGCTGATATGAGGTTCCGAGTTCTGGGTTACGTTTTGACTTCATAATCACAGCTTCAATAGTTGTCGTCTCTGGTGTAGAATTTTCTTGTCGCTATTGCCACCTTGCATCCGCTTCAAGTTGTCTCAACTGCGCGTCAGCTTAGCGTTTTTCCCGCTTAGCCTTAGCTTCCTTAGCCCTAGTCTATGGTGTAGAACTTTGTTGTCGCCGTCGCCGCTTTGCATTCACTTCCTTCTCTTTTGTCTCCGCGGTAGCTTCCCGTCGACGGCGACTCTGATACTCAGCACTTCGCGCTTTCCTCCTGCGTTCGTCGTCGTCCATATGAGGGAAGAGAATGTGTGGTATGAAACGTGGTTATATATATATATATATATATATATATATATATATATATATATATCACGTTGACAGCAGCGCCATCACATCTACAATTAACCACAGAGCCCTCTGTTGCTTATAACTTGAAGGTTACATGAAAAATGGTGCAGAAATGTCAGACAGATGAAGACGTGTTACGGACAGACGGAAGACGGCGGACATCGTGAGGTCTTAATGAGCTTAGCCCCTAATATGGGAGGAAAATCATAATGACAGTTATTTCGACAGGTGTCGAACTCGCAACCTTTTGATTCGCGCTAGCAGGAGGCAGGCACACTGTTCATTACCTTCTGGTTCCAAAAGAGGTTTTACAAATGCACCTTTGGTGTCTCACACTATTTTCTCACATTGCTCTCGGTCAGTGGGTTGGTGCCACAGTCTGGCAGAACCAAAGCTAAGTATTGTATCATGACGTTGGCTACCGCGATTCGCTTCTGCGACGTGTCGTTGCTGCACGTCTGTTCCGTTCGGCCCGTTTACAAAGGGAGAAGGGCGATTGCATTACCGCCTTAACACAACGTGAGGTGGAAGCCTTAGCCCAAGCATCAGCCTCACTCATAATTGCACTTTTAAACGCGGCTGCCTTGCCTGGCTGTAACACTAGGTTCCCCGCTTAAGCTCGCTGCAATAAAAATCCCCCCCCCCCCGTCTCGAAGGGAATCGTGAGAAAATGCGATGAATTTTCCCGCACCGATAGAGGGTACTATTGCCGTCAGACACTCGACTTCACCGACTACTACCGTCGCCTTGAGAGGCGCCCAGGCAGCGAAGGGCCGAGAGTGCGAAGCGCGTGGACGGGAGATTAGGGCGCCAGCGTTCCCGGCTCAAGTGCTGGCGTTTAACAGCGGCGTCTCGAGCACACATTTCCCTTAGAAGCACTGCACCTACTCACTCCTACACTCTCTCGCACCACATGCTTAGGTTACAAGGCATTAGGATAAGCGCGCGTGCTTGCAGCTGTTGCTATGGGAGAGGGAGTGAAAGTGGAGAGATAAAACCTGCCGGAGGGCGAAGACCACCGCGAACAACGCCCGATGCCCGACATCTTTTACGGTAAAGCACTTTTTTGAAACACCCTTCAACACCCACAAATTGTAAATTTAAAAAAAAGCACTCCTTTATTTGGGTGCTTGTCTCGATAGCACCCTAAATTGGCTCTAAGGGTGTTTTTTGTCTGAGAAAAGTGTAGGTGACGATTGATCAGATGGAATATACAGCAAAAGAAGAACACAGAATAATATAATCTGGGGTTTTACGTCCCAAAAACCACGATATAATTATGAGGGTTGCCGTAGCGGAGAGCTCCAGAAACTGTGACCATTTGGTGTTCTTTAACAGGCGCTGTTATCGCACAGTGCACAGGAGTCTACCGTTTCGCCTCCGTCCTAATACGACTGCCATAGCCGGCATCAAACCCGCGACCTTCGGTTTGGTGGCCGAGCAGCGTAGCTACTGTATGAGTATATGGACCTTGCATTAAATGACGGCCCAATTGACTTAGCATGTGTGAAGGTGCTATCCGAATACAGCCGAGTGCCAGCAAAAGCGAATCGCGTTTCATCATTAGTAAAAATTAACTGCAATCCATGTTACAAAAGCTTTCCTTAGCGTTGGTTTTAATCTACATGTTTGCTAGGAATCATATACAAACACATAATGTTCGCCCGAGTATGTGTGTGCGCGCGTGAACCTGCGCATGTGTTCGTGTGTAAGCGCGATTTGGGGTACACCCGTGCATGTGTGCGTGCGCGTGTATGTGTGAGTCCGTGCTTGTGTTTAGCGTGCCTGTGCACATGTGTACGCCCATGCATGTGTACGTTTATGGTCGCATGTGTGTGCGGTCGTATGTGTGTTCGCCTGTGCATGTGTATGCATGTGTATCAGCCCGTGCACCCTCGAATTTTGTGTGCCTGTTGGGGTGTGGGGGGGCGCTCACTGCTTTTTAGTGTTTAAGGTCCCACACCTGTTCGGACTGGGAGTCTATATGAGGGGTGGCTTAAGGAATGGCGGTAGTGAACGCAGTGTACACGAGCTATTCATTACATAGAAAACAGCTGCACATTCTCGTACCTCCTAATTCTTTACGAACTTGCTGTGGTACCTGATGAGGTACGCTGAAGCACCGCTACGCTCGAAAACAGTTGTGCATAACACGTGCCCCTGTTATGCACATCTGTTACTATCTCTCAAGAGAAAGGTATATAACAGCTGTATTTTACCAGTACTTCTACGGAGAAGAAACCTGGATGATTACAAGAAGATTCAGCTTAAATTGAGGACAACGCAGAGAGTGATGGAAAGCAAAAGAATAGGTGTAACCTTAAGAGACAACCAGAGAGCCTAGTGGGCCAAGGAACAAACTGGTGTTAAGTATATCACAGCTGAAATTAAGAAGGACATGGAGCGGCCACGTAGCGCGTAGGACGGATAACTGCTGGTCAATAAAGGTAACTGACTGGACCCCCAGAGAAGACAAACGGCCGAGGGGTAGACAGAAAGTTGGATGGGCCGATAAAATTTGCAGTGCAGGTATGACGTGGCAGCAGAAATCACGAGATCGCGTTTGTTGGCGCATTTTGGGAGAGGCATTTGCCCTGCAACAGACGTGGTGAGGCTTATGATGATATTGATGATTCTTTGAAGTATTCAATATTTAAGCGGGCTACGCACAAATCAGCAGAAAATAAGCCTGTCACAGCTGGAAATATCCACATTAAGAAATTTGGAAAAAACTCAAGGGGGCACAAGTCCAGTAAGCACAGAAGGTTCATTCAGCTGTGCAGTTGAAAGCTGACTTAACGGAGTGATGATCATGCCTAATGTTTTAAGCGAAATTTTTTTGTCTCGTAAAACGCCTAAATTTCCGTGTCAGTGGTCTCAACATGAGTGATGCCAAAAACCACCAAATGATGACGTCAATAAATAACGCCACTATGATGTGCCAGGTAATACGGAGTTGAGGTGACATGTGGTGGTAAATTCGCATGTCATTGTCACTTGGTCTAAAGTAGCCTAGTCACAAAGGCCATGCAAAATCAAGTATGACACCAAAAGCTTTCAATCCTTCTCATCCTGCAGGCAGTCCTAGACGACATTAGCTACAGAAAGCTGTTGCTAAGAGGCGGTTGGGGGTAGAATCACTCGCCAGGTAAGCAGAAAAAGAAGATGGCTTTCATCGTTTTTGTTAGATGAGGAACTACGTAAACTCGAGAAAGCTTTCATCGGCTTTTCAACTATAAGATTTTAATTCGAAGCTAGTGAGGTATCGTGTGTGCCAGTAACGTAGCTGCGCCTATGAGCTAGCGTCGTGTTGTGTGTGCCACTAACGTATGCATGCGCACCAGATATGCACCACAATGCCCGAGTGAGGCCCGGACACGGAGGTTACATGTTTCCTGCAAGGACAAGGAATGCTTCATCTCTTGTCGATGCAGGCCAGGCAGAAGATAACTCGTAGCTAAAATATGCATATCCGTGCCAATTCACAAAAATGAAATACAATCATTGTAAGATCATACCGAGCAAAATATTCTGTCGAGGCTATCACTGCCATTTATCGCATAAACCATGAAATAATTAAAACAACCACCAAAGCATCAGCAGCTGCTAGTACGTAAGAGCACTTTGAAGCGTCAAGCCCCTTGTTTTATGCATGAACGTGGTTTGACTTTTCAGAAAATAAAAATAAGTAACTATCAAAAAATATGAAATAAAACTACGACCGAGACGAAAATGCGCAGGTGTTGGAACGCGACAGCTTTAGAGCTCATGCTCTATGAAAAAGAATACCTGCCTGTGCCAAAAACTACTTTGAAGTGGACCCTTTTCTAACCTATTCATATTCGGAAGAAATTTTGTTAAAGCAGTTTGGTTGGCTAAGCTGGCTTGTTCAATTACTGTTGATAGCAAAGTTTTACCGCACGGGTACCTGCGTAGTAATCTAAGTTTTTTAGATGCGGAAGCATCTTATACTCGCGCCTTGTAGTGCGCCGTCCGCGCCGTCCGCACCGCTTCTCGAACATTCGACAGCCGACGCGCGCGCATGCGCCGTCGCGCCGTCGCCCACCATCTGTGCCGCGCGCGCTTCTCCTTCGAGAACATTCGACAGCTGACAGCGCATGCGCCGTCGCGCCGTCACCATCTGTGCCGTGCGCGCGCTTTTTCTTCGAGAACATTCGACAGCTGACAGCGCATGCGCCGTCGCGCTGTATATATACTCAAGGTCGGCGCTCGCTCGCTCAGTTGCCGCTCGTCCGTTGGTTTGTACGGCGCGTCGACGTCCGAAGTCGCCGTGAAATGAATGCCAACGAATCCACAAACACAATGATCGACGTCCCTTCGACCAGCGCCGCCCTTTCGCATACGTGTGTACGTGTTCACTCATTTAACACCCCCTCCTACAACCACGTTAACCAATTTAGCCATCGACCCAAGTAAGTCGCAATTTAACACCCCATTTCACAACCACGTTAACCAATTTAGCCATCGACCCAAGTAAGTCGCACTTTAACACCCCGTTAACCAATTATATGCTCCGCATCCTCCTCAGTGTTCCCCCGAGGGAAGCTGCGGGCAATTTTTTTTCTCGTTGCGTTGAAAACTTCATAAAATCAGGTTTAGTTAAACTAAGCTTTGCCCGTCATATTCGTGCATTGTAGATTATGTCTCATATGTACGATCGCAATATGAAGATATAATACTCAAACACATCTACACCATGATCAATCGAAGAAATATTACAAGAGTCAGTACGTTGATCTCATAAAAATGAGCAACTAAGGATAGGTATATGACCAATCTTTAGTGAACCATGAATCAAAGCAGAGGGGCGAGCTGTACGCAATCTTGTGTCGCACCATAGCAGCTAAAGTGCTCGTAAAATTGTGCCGTACAAAACAAAAGCAAAATAAAGCAATACAGAGGAATACGGAGAGTCAGGAATAAAAATAAAGTTGTTCATGAGTCTAAGATCTCTATTTTGTAACATAATACAAATTTTTGGCAGACAGACTGACTCATCTTTTTCTTTCGATAGCCTGATATTCAGTACTTTCAAAGCACAATGGCATATTGTCTACTCAAAAGTAATTTTTGAATCAAATTGTTCATAACCAGTGACGTTATCCAACTAACATCGAATGCAATACAATTACGTATTAAAGTAAACGATTATGACTTTTGCCAGTGAAGATTAGTTTTCTCACGAAGGTGGTGTGACCACCGAACAAAGATAAGTCGCTTTTTTTATTCCGATGGCCATTTCCCCTTTCTTAGATGGCTTTCAGTACACCCCCTTACGAGAAAACATTCTTCGAAGGATGCTATAAATGAAATGGCATTCACGATTAGCAAAATACCCCTTAAAGTCTTGACACAGAAAACTATCCTGCTCTCTATTAAAACAGCATTTTTCAAGGGGGAGCACGCGAGGATGAATTATGCGAGAATGACTTTACCACACGTCAATTGAAAAGTGCCGGTGTTCACCCGCAAATAATTAGGGCGGGTGTTAAAATGTCTTTACGATGCGAGCGGAAGTCCTTGAATGGCCACAATTTCTACAAGTACAAAGTGTTGGTTGGTTTTTGGGTTAGAACCTGAATACAAATAAATCGCCATCGTAGTATTCGAATAAAGAAAACTATTACGCATTTTTGTCTTTTTACCGGAGTTCCAGGGTTCGAATACTGAGAAAATGGAGTATGCGGCTTCTGAAGCTGCGGCTGAGACCTGCGCAGTAGTAGAGGATCAAGTATTTGTGGATAAAAACAAGTAACAGAAAACGGGTTCTGCGAGCAAGAATGGTTCAGTAAGCGTACTTTCCATTTGAAAACCAGACTTCTAAATGCGAAGCATTTCTTAACAAACTTCGCGACTTCAAGCGTATCTATCTATCTATCTATCTATCTATCTATCTATCTATCTATCTATCTATCTATCTATCTATCTATATCTATATAGCCACCGAAGACATTTAGCTCTTTTAGCTCTCTAGGCATGTAGTCATGACTCATGACTACATGCCACCCTCATGGTGCGCTCGCGGTTTTTTCGCCAACTTGACATATACCAAATTTGGTATCACGTGACGTGAACAGACGACGAAGCTAAATGACACGTGCAAACATGATAATCATAACATGCGTGTCATGTAACAACACGACTACAAGCCACACTGATGATGCGCTTGCGGCCGTATCGCTAGCTTCAAAATATACCAAATTTGGTATTACATCACGTAAATGGATGACGAAGGTATGTGAGTGGTGCAAACATGATAGTCATGAGATGCTGTCATGTAAGAACTTGACTACATGCCACATTTGACATGCGCTTGCGGGCCGTTTTACTAGCTTCATATGCACCAAATTTGGTATTACGGAACATGAATTACTGCGAAGGTATCTGAGTGCATGGTGCAAACTTGATAATCATGAGATGCGTGTCAGGTAACAACATGACCACATATCATGCTCATGATGCACTCGCTGCTGTTTTACTAGCTCCACATATACCGAATTTGGTATCAGGTGACGTGAATAGAAGACGAAGGTAAATGACACGTCCAAACATGTTAATCAGTATGACGAACTGTCATAATGATTACTGTTACGAAGGGGGGTAAACAACAAGAGGGAAGGCAGGGAGGTTAACCAGGCACATGCCCGGTTTGCTACTGTTACGAATGCCTTTATTAGCAAATGCGCCAAAGCGGTGGAAGAAATTAGTGTTATCATTCGTAATGTCACGTTTGCTTCTCCTGCTAGGCTCAAGGAGTATAACTTAATTGCGAGGCCATCTATAAATTTACTACGTCCTCGTACGAATTTGAGAAAATTGCGCGTTGCGCAATAATTTTTAGTATTGTTAAAGTACGGCTGGTGGTGCAAGCACGTTAACTCATTCTTCTCATTCATTAACTTCTCATTCGTTAATTCAATCTTCTCTTCTGTAATCAATCTTCTCCGTTCAATACACAGCAAACAATTAGCACGTGCAAGACTTTGTCAGCCCAGGTAAACAATAGTGCTCCCGTTAACGACCAATGTTAGTTGAATAAACTCAGTATGAAAGTTCCGCCGGAGAGGTGGGCCGGGTGGCGGTCGCGAGAAGTAGTGGCGCTGCAGTTCGATTGTGATCCCGCTGCCCGGGGCGCGCGTGTTGTGATCGGTGGCGGCGATGGCAAACGATTACTGCAAATGACGGGCTGAATTCACACGTCACTTCTCGGGCTGTTCTCAGCAAGGCGTAGTTTCTTGTACGAAAACCCGTTGACTGCTGTATGTTAATGGTGCAAGCCGAGGATTTGTTTTTCTTACGTACCTCACAATAAAGAATATATGAAAACGCGTTTGTCACGTATGAAGCGTACCGTGGAGAGCTAATTTATCTATAGGGCGGTAAACCGACTTGCTTTGCGCCAGGCTTCAACAGTGAAGACCACAATGACGACTCCGCTTTACGCAACTTGTTTGTTGGTTCGTTTATTCATTTGTTATTTTCTTTGTAAACATGATTACACAGTGGCAGGGCTCAGATAAAAGCTGTGATCAGCAGCTTTAGAAGCTCATATATGTAGCCTCCGATCTCTTTCGCTCTGCGTAGAAGTATTGGCAGACGGACGATCGTAAACAAATTGCCCCTCTAGCCTTGCACGTTACCCCGAGAGTTGATATTGTTGTGCAAATGAAGATTACCATTGCATTGCATTCTTATTCTTTTTATATTTATTAATATTATTAATAGTGTTATTTTTAATATTATTATTTTTACGTGTGGCATTAATTGTCGAACTGACAGAGGTGATGCTGTTGAGCATTATGTACAATTTTATCAATAAATAGAACGCCTCGTGGTAAAGACTACTTACTTAAGGCGGACAGCTTGCCGTGAACTTGAGAAAACAGCCACACACAAAATCTTTTTCTTCTTTTCCTTCTCCTTCTCCTCCTTCTTCTTCTCATGGCTCTTACCCAATGCAGGGGATTGGCCGAGTTTTAGGAGAACTTTTTCGTGTTTTTTCGCATTACTATTCGTATATTCTAGGGAGAGGTAACACAACAAATAATTACTGATTAATAATATTTAATTTTTTAAAAGGATGAAAGACTTTGTTCAATATTCTTTTAGTCTGACTGACAAATGCCTCTATGGCATGGCATAGTAAACATCCCTGTAACTGTAGCCGAGAGTAGAGGCACCAAATGATAGAACAACTTATTCTGATAGTTCCAGAACAAAGTTTCAAAGAGGCGGTGCTATGAATCTTCTTCTCAATGACGTATACTGGCGACAAGATAGAAAGTAATGACTGATTGCTTCCTGCCCCTTACATAAGATACGCAGAGGAGATAACGCGTGACTTGCTCTATGCAGATAAACGTTGAGGGAGGTAACCCGGCTGCGGAGTTTGGTTATGGCCACTTCTATTAATCTCGACCGCAATAACTCACTGTTTGAAGGAAATAATAGGTGCTTATATTCTGGAGAAGCTCTCAGGACAGGGTCTGATAAGCGTTTTTTGAAAGTTCTGGTTCGCAATTGTGCAATTTTAATGTACGTTGTAAGTGGGAAAACTAGAGTGATCGCAATCGAAAACGCCGTCTCTGCTAAAGAATCGGCGCTTGCATTAACAAACCCTTGCGTCCTGGTACCCAATTAAGTTGAGACATTTATGTGTGAGGGAACTAGTATTCTGAAAAGCTTTAGAAGAGGCAGGCGTTTTACCAGATGCAGAGAGAGAAGAACACACAGATAATGAGTCAGTGATGATAGCTTCTATTGTATTTAAACTGGGTAACTTTTGGAGAACTAATATTATGGCCATAAATTCAACTATAAAAACTTCGATAAAATCCGGCAGTGATAAAAAAAAGAGAAGTCAAGTTGAGGGCGGAATATTCCTACGCCAGCTTTTTCCTCAGGTTGCGATGCATCTGTTTCTGATTGATTGATTTGTGGGGTTTAACGTCCCAAAACCACTATCCGCTGTGATAGCTCAGTGGTTAGAGCATCGAACGCGGTATTCGATGCATCTGTTGCAATAACCACCTTTGTTGGCAGACTCGTGTGGTAGTTTATTTAAAATTCAATGAGGTAATAATTTTGCGTGGTTCGGAAAAATATCGTGGTAGACAATGTCTGTGAGTTTAGGTTCCTTGATCAAAGGAAGCACATGATGAATTTGTACATTCAGGGAATCGAGTAATGTTTGTACAAATATGACTCTTGTGGCTTGTGAAATGTAGGCCAGTGCTCGGAAAAAAATATATCGCGATTTCCTTCTTGTCTCTGTGTCGTCGTTTTGTTCTCGCTATAACTATATTCATGTCATACCAACAAGCCCAAGCTGCCACACATCGGTATTGGAGATGAAAATTATTTTAGTAAAATTAGACAGTGTTTGGTACAACCATAAAAAAATTCTTCACCGTAGGTAGGTTAAATCGGCTTAAACAGGGGTGGTGTTCTCGCTTCCGGGTATAATACTGCAATCGCCACATATTTTGGAAGGCCTAAGCACAGTCGTGAAGCCTCTCACTCTAATAGGACTAGTGGCACGCCGGGAAAAAGTGGTGCACCGGGACTAGTGGTGCGCCGGGAATAGGACTAGTACCGCACCAGGAATGCCGGCACGCCGGAAAAAAGAACACAGCCGAATTCCAAAACCGGTCGTACGTACATTTTGTAGACCATCAAAAGTGCTTTTCTTCTCATACCTGATCTGCGGCTGCTCAGCCTGCACAATTCACTCATTGCCCATGCTCATTTAGTTGTGATATATTCAATATGAGCTTGCCAGTTTAGTTGTTCGTTACATATGACTCCGAGGTATTTTAATGACTCCACTTGTGGGATATCCTTCAGCTTGTAAGTCAGATTATATTCTCACCGGATCGTTAACCGGAAAACCCAGAATAGCACACTTATTGGCATTAAGACATAATTGCAGTCAATCTAGCCACTTCTCGGTTTTACTCAAGTACGACTCTAAAGTTTCGTAAAGGCCTTGTATGTCAGCAGCTATAGCGAAAGGGCAATGTCGTCCGCATATACATAAGTCTGCTCCCTGATGAAACAGGAATAATACACATCAAAATGTTAAATAGTACTACATGGTAAAGGTACTTATACCTGAGGCACGCCTCGCGTCTCCTTGTGCTTGCAGGAAGAAAAGCCGTCTTTAACACAGTAAAGCTTCCTTTTTTTTTAATTCTGTCACCCATGCTACGACATCAGAGGGGGTCCATGGCACCGTAAACAATTTATTAACACAGAATATTGGCCACTATTGCATGCTTTACTGATGTCTAAGGTAACTGACGCGGGCGTACTGTTTTTTATTCCGGGAAATGTGAACCCCACTTTCGAGATATACGCGCATTCGAGATTGAATGTCGAGATCTAGAGCCGATTTGTCTGGGGCTCAACGGCTGTTGGTCATTTACAAATGTTATAAAGCGATCACGAAAAACCCTGTCATTAGGTTTCGCTACACTTGACGTTAATGCTATTGGTACTATATTGTGGATGTTATATGCAGTCCCCTGTATCTTATGCACTTGTATAATTTTAAAAATCTTCCACTCATCAGCTATCCATGCCATCTTAAGGGAGTGGTCTATTAGGCTTGACAGTCGTTAGGGAATTCCTGATATATTATTTTTAGCATTGAGTTTGCACTTTCATCAGTCCCTGGTACTGCGTTTGGTAACCTTAATATAGCCTGATTTAATTCGGAAATCGATACTGCTGTATGCTCGAAAATGGCTGGTGTATAAACTGATGGTGGAAGGCTCGTTGAAAGTCTTTTTTTAACCTTTGAACTAATTTATTTTGCGCTTCCTGTAATTGTTGTGATGTGTAAACCACTGAGTTCACATTTCCTGGCATAAGAATTTTCTTTGTACAACGTAGGAAATGGAACAGTGCTCAATTATTTTTTTTATTTATATAGGCAGTTCAAATGATTCTATTCATATTACTCCTTCACCGCGTTATACTGTACGTTTATATGTTGTCGCAATGAATTGCTAATCCTTACATTTTTTGGGCTCTGATTTTGCATTAGACGTTTTTCTCCTTCTGTAGTCCCACGTACACTCAGTGTTACACCATCGACTGGGTGGAGCACTCTTGGTTGACGCCGACGTAATCACAAATTTCAAAGTGTTTTTTTTCTATAATTCTGATACAGAAAGAACGTTCTTACCGATGTCTACATTTATATCACTGGATGCTACCTTAATGATTAGCGCGAAAACAGTCTTTCAACTTTTTAGAATTCACCAGTGTTTTAGGTTTTCTTTCAAACGATTTAATGGGACACTCTGTTTTAAAGTATGCCGGAAGGTGATCACTGAAGTGAAATCGACTGTTCTCCAGGACTTTCCGCGGAACACTTGCGCTACAGAACGTCAGATCTAACACTGATTGTGCTCGACCCCGAACAAACGTAGGCTGCTTGATGTTTACGCAGGTAAAATTTTATGCGTAATTCAGTGACACAGATAATTATGTACCAGCAGGGTCTGTTCTAAAACCCCATGACACGTAATTGGAGTTGAAATCGCCAGTTAGAAATATTCATTCTTGCAGCTAATTACGACACAGTTCAATTGTGTGTATTGTGTACACCTGAGGGGAAATATGCATATATAATAGAGAAAGGGTGGCATCCGGACATGTTGATGTCATTGCAGAGTTTCACAGTCAGAAGACATAAACTGTAAAGCCAGGCTCGCTGTGTGGCAAAACTTGTTTGATATTAATATCATTACACCACCCCCTAGTGAAGGGCGATCTAACCAAAATAAATGAAAATTTTAAAATTTATAATTTCTATTAGGCGTAAGCCAGGTTCCATAAAATGTTAATATCTCGAGATTTAACTGATTAACTAAGCAAATAAATCTGTTGAACCAGAAAATAAAGAACGACAATTTCACTGCAGAACTTTTGAAGTATTTATGGTGATGCGGGAAAGACTTCACTAGCGACGGTTTCCAAAATACTTTCTTTAAGTATGCGGGCGGGATTAGAATCACGTTTTTTCTGGTTTTTGAACTGGGGCACATTGATTTTACTGGGAGAAACCAGATGAATAGAGAAGAAAGGCAGGGAGATTAACTAGATTTTACTGGGGACCCAGTTCGCATCTGGCGCCTGCCATCATGGCTGATTTCCATCTCATCCTGAAATAGTACTTCATTCGAGGGTGAAAGGCTCCGGTACAGTAAACGTTGGATTTGCCTGACGTTTCTGTTTCGGTACTGTTAGACACCTCTGCGGCGGCTGCTTCTGTTGCGCAAGACGCGAGATTGGTCATCGTTCCTCGCCAGCCACCACAACATATTCGACCTTCTCTTCTCTCACGCAGCCGCGAAATGGTCACAGTATGAGCCGTTAGTCTTCCTCTTTTAGCCCGTGGTTTGGTGGCACGCGCAGTCCATCGGTGAATTGCGCGCATTGCTTCTCGTTTGTTTGCTAGCATTTACAAACGCAGGAAACAAGGTGCTTCGTCGAGGATGAAGAGTAACTTGCGACATTAATTCTCCTCCTAAAAACCATCGTCACGATGTGTTGAAAGGACTACAAGTTTTAAAAAGCAGGGCTCGCGTTGATGGTTGAGCACGAGTATCAGTGATGTTGCTCATGGCC
>WOVY01006504.1:0-71733 GCA_013436015.1 Rhipicephalus annulatus
GCTTGCATTACATGGGATGTCTACACTAAACCCAACATTAAAATAATAGAGAAAGTCCAGAGAAGGGCTGTTCGCTTCATTTACTCTAAGTTCAAGCACACCCGATTCCCCCACTTAGCTGATGACAGAAAATGACATCCCCCTCCTCGAAACGCGTAGGCAGATTCTCCGCCTCGATTTCTTACAATCACTCAATAAACGTGAATTATCCATCGACCCCCGCATAATATGTAAAACCTCTGTCCACAGGCGTACACGTCACGATCACACACAAGCTTTAACCCCTCATTTCGCTAGGACAGATATTTACAAACAGTCATTTTTTCCTAGGACAGTGTCGGAGTGGAACTCTAGGCATGAGATGAATGACCTTTAGGTTACAACAATGCCCGCGTTAGGCGTTGTGTTTTGATTTCGTATGTTTTTTGTATGTTGCGTTTGATTTTGTATGATTTTGTGTGTTGGAGTGAAATTCTGGGCATATAATAAATGACCCTTTTTACCGCAATACACGTGTTTGGTGTTGTGTTTCCATTTTGTATATATTAGTTCATTTTACTTACTTCTGTATTAACTACAGTACTGCATTTTTTTATAAAATGCAGTTTGAGTGCCTTTACTAAGTTGAGTGTAAATATTTCCGCATATCTTGTACTAACTGTATTGATTATTTGGTATTGTATTTTTTTAGTATACTATGAGTACCCTTCCTGCAAGGACCAAATTCTGGTCTGCAGTATTTTATGAAATAAAAAAATAAAAATTAACTCCTATTGGCGGCAACATTACAGAGCGATATAAAATAGAGAAGATGTATAATGTAGCAATAGAAATGAATGATAAACCACTTGGAGAGGGAGGAGAGCCGTAGATATGAGGCTAGATTCCAACCCTCGTACCCACAATCTAAAAACTGGTGTACCAACGACTCATTTAGCTAGGATTTTGCTTGATTACAGATTTTCTACCACAGCAAAAGCATCATGAGCGAACAATTTTTCAAGAATAGAGACAACTGCAGCAATGTCAAGACATTCGAGAAAGCTGTGACTAGTTAAAAGCTCTTAGGACAGCCATTAGAATCCAGCCTGGAACAATAATTTTTTGCTTTAATAAACATTGCTACTCAAATAGAGTCTCCCGAAAAAGTTCGCGTGTAGGTTGTCTTACTAAATCACGGTAAAAATATCTTGTCTCGGCCATGATTCGATAATGCAGGGAGAGCAGCATTTTTCTATTACTAAAAAAGATGATTGCAAATGAATGCAAAGGTAGGGCTTTTTTGTGTTTTTTTGAAAATTTTCAAAGAATAAAGTCTCCCTAAACAGTTCAAAAGTACAATACATTGTTTCGGGCTTCTCGTTTCGTCAAAAAACTAACACAAACGGCATATAGCGCCTTTGCTTCTCTAAATGTTCAAAACAAATTGACTGGTTTGGCTGAATTTGCTCTTAATGGGACATGCTTGGTTGTCACCAACAATATCAGTCATATAGACCAGAATCTCTCTTTCCACACACCTATGCATGTTTTTTTATTCGGCTGTTTGTATTATCAAGTTTTTCCAGAGGTCAATGCATGTTTTATAGAACGCTGAGAAACACGGCTCACTAAGCAAGTCAGTTGGCCTGCTCGTCAGATCACGGACCCCCGCGCACCTCTTTCTTTAGTGGCATGTGCGTTTGCCTTTCCATACGACCCGCTACTAAAGGCAGTTAACATGATGTCTCCCTTCACACACCACACACAAAAAAAGCATCGTCTCGATGCCGCTATGTTGTTGGTGGGAAACGAAAAAAAAATGCAGCTCAGGCGATGCGAGAGGACGCAAATTGTGAAATGTTACACGCGCACAGCCACGATGAGGCAATGGTAACAGCTCAAACACAAGAAAAAAATAAAACATATATATCATCGGAGAGAAAAAGAGGTACATAATTCGTACCTCCATAACTCAGCAAAAACGCCTGAAGAATAAACGCGGAAGGCTTTTAACAGTACGCAAGATAAAGCACCAAATGCAGTGACGAAAAGTATTACCATGGGATCGAAATGCAGAGATCTGATACGGCTGACGCCATTCACCTATTTTTACCAGTTCGTGACACACATAGGAGTGGTGAATAATCCAACTAACCAAAATGTTGATTCAGATTCAGAAAGCTAAACATTAGCGGCATTTTCACACTCAGTAAGAGCATTGCCGCAGAAGCGGGAAATATTCAAATGAGAATTGTTCAATATTGTCGCAATACAACGCGAACAATACACAGGTTCGTCTTGAGACAGCGAAAACAGCGTGCTCTCAACAGCTGAGCTGTAAGATCCCATTTTTTTGTTTTAAAGTAAAGCCAGAGGCCCCCTACCTGGGGTCGACTAAATCCCCCAACATCGTTTTCGTCTACATATAACGCGCGTCATTTGCCTCCCTCTCAAAAAGCATCACACCGATGCAAAGTCAGTAACGCAGTTTTTTAAGAAACGTCTCATGCAATTACTCGCTGACGCTAGGCTTCACGTGCACTACGTGAACGTGTTCAGGCTGGTTCTGGCGATGCCTCGCACTATACGAACTGTCGTGAACGAGTTCGTAAGTTACAACACTCAGTTGTCAAAGCACTTGGTATGGTCCAAAGTTTCTTCTGAAGAAAATTTACGCAAAGCCCTCATTCCCGTACGGGCTTGCAAACCCATACTTCGTCACCAGATTGGTAGACGATTGTTTGCGGTCAGCATTATAGCGGCCTGCATTGTAATGTTGCTGCTAGCGGATCCGTAAACGTGAGAGTTGCCTAGCTTCTTCAGCGCGTTCCGTAAACATGTCAGCGTCCGGGTCGATGTCATCTTTTTACGGCCACATCACATCTAACATGGTTCCTACTTCCCGCCCATGAACGAGGCTGAACGGGGTCATGCGGGTAGTTCCTTCCTTGGCCGTGTTGAACGCCAACGTTGTGTGAGGCAAGACTGCATGCCATTTTTTGGAATCAACGTCTAAATACATCGAAAGCATGTCTTCAATGGATTTGTTTACACGCTCTGTCAGCGCGTTCGTTTGTGGGTGGTCGGTTTAGGATGCATTGTTTCACACCGCATCTGGATGCGATCAAGAAGAGCTGCCGTAAGTGCGGTTCCCCTGTTTGTGATCACGACGGTTATTGCACCACGCCTCAGTACAATATTCTCGATGAGAAATATTGCACCCCCTCCCCCCCTGTTTTACCTCTCTGCACAGCCTTTGTCTCGGCAGAACGGGTCAGATCATCCGTCGTGACGATACTCCAGTGTCTCCCTGCAGTAGACGAAGGTAGTGGGCACAAAATGTTCATGCTGATCTCGTCAACTGGCGTTGTTGGCACCTGCACAGGTCGCAGGAGGCCAGCTTGTTTAGCCGGTGGTGACTTGCGTTGCTGGCAGTCGATGCAGGTACAAACGTGCTGCTTCATGGCTGTGATTATTATTGGCCAATAAAACGTTTCCTCCACTCTGGCCAATGTTCTAGTGTAAGCAAAGTGGCCAGAGGTCCGACACCTCGTTGTGGCATGCTTTGAGTCCTTCCGTGCGAAGTGCTGCTGGGATTACGAGCAGATAGATGTACCCTGTCGACGAAAAGTTTATTTTCTAGAATACCCCCCTCCCCGCAGGAGGAACGAAGGCAACACTCTAGCAAAAACTCTTGGCGCGTTTTGAGAACTGCCATCCAAGTAGCTCACTAGGCCCCAAAAACTGAGCGTCGTGACGTTGTTGCTGCCCCATGATGGTCGTGTCCAGGCACCGAGAAATGCTGTTTGCTCCTCCTCGGGTTGTGTTGCCGACCTAATTGTTGGAAGGGACAGACAGTCAGGGTCCATATGTCACTTCCCTGACTTATGTACGGCTGCCATATCGAACTATTGCAGCTTTAGACTCCGACGCGCTAATTGGCCGGTAAGGTCTTTAAGATTCGTTGACCAACACAGTGAGTGATCGTCGCTAATTACTTTGAAGGGGCGGCGATATCAATTCGGGCGAAATTTTGTAACTGCACACACCACACCGAGACATTCCTTCTAAGTGGTGGAATAATTATCCTCAGCGCGTGTTAGCGTTTGTTTGCACGGGCAATTACTCTTTCTATGCCCTCTTATTGTTGCATAAGCACAGCTCCCAGACCTTGATTGCTAGCATCGGTGTAAAGTGTCGTAGGGGCTCTATCGTCGAAGTGGGCATGGACTCGAGGTGTCTGTAGTCGCTGGCGAAAATCGTTAAAAGCAGCTTCCTCCTCGTTGTTTTACTCAAAGGTGATGTCTTCTTTCGTGAGGCGACCTAACGGTGATGTAATGCGTGCAAAGACCGCGATGAATTGTCCATAATTTGGACAGAGGCCGAGAAAGCGTTTCGCAGCCTTTTATCGGTCGGCTCAGGGAACTGTGCAACGGGTGCATTTCTTTCAGGATCGGGACGAACACCTGCATGACTGACGATGTGACTAATTGATTGATTGATTGATAGGTGGGGTTAAACGTCCCAAAACCACCATATTATTCGGGAGACGCCGTAGTGGAGGGCTCCTGAAACTTTTACCATCTAGAGTATCTTTAACGTGCACCCCAATCAGAGCACACGGCATACACCGTTTCCGGCCCCATCGAAAATGAAACCGCCGCAGCCGGGATTCAGTCCCGCGACCTGCGGGTCAGCATCGAGTACCTTAGCCTCTAGACCACCGCGGCAGGGCCACGGCGTGACCATGAATTTGTAGCTCATTGTAGCAAAAAATGGCACTTTTCAGGCTTCACCATCAGACCTGCGGACCGTATGGCTTGTAAGACCACCTAAAGCCTTTTAATATGCTCGTACAACGATGTGCAGAACACTACTACATCGTCCAGATATACTAGACAGGTTTTCCACTTTAACACGGAAGCACGGCATCCATGAGTCTCTAAAAGGTAGCAGGGTCCGAGGACAAACCGAATGGCAAAGCTTTAAATTCATATAACCCACCTGGTGTCACAAAAGCAGTCTTTTCGTGGTCTCTCGGGTCTATCTCGGCTCGCCAATATCCGCTTAGCAACTCCACTGTAGCGTAGTATCGAGCATGTCGAAGTCCGTCGAGAGAGTCGTCTATATGGAGTAATGGATATACGCCGTTCTAGATCCCCTGATTGAGCTTCCGGTAATCCACACAGAAGCGAAGGCTTCGGTCCTTTCTCTTAACGTTGACCACAGGCGACGCCCAGAGGCTCTTTGAAGGCTCAATGACGTCATCTTTAAGCAATCTGTCTACTGGCTGTTCTATCGCATCGCGTTCTTCGTCGCGTTCCGACCTGCTTAGGTCATTCGCTCAGATGGGGGGCGCTTTCACATTTCAGGCGGCGTTGGAACAAGCCAGGGAAGAGGAGCGCGTCAACCATGCATTGCAGCAGCTGGCTGCTCTGCAGGCTGACTCGATTACGTGATGCAAGCATCAACGCCATGGCGTTCATCCTCCTCGAACCATACTACTACAATGGTATGCTACCAATCCTGCTGTGCAATTGGCCCCACCGAGGTCTGCGAAAATTTCGCTAATTCCATTGGGCCATACAGCAACTTCACATACAGCGATGATCCCTGCTCGGACTGCGAGCATACTCGCTTGTGTTGTACTTGTTAGCGTCACAGCTGGTCGCGCTCCTGAGGCATGCCGTGTTACCAGAAGTAAAGCGTACTTGGTTCCACCTGATTCGATTGGGAGTGCTGTTGCGGCGATGGCTGTTCCGATACGTTCTGCCGCTGCTGACCATACTCTTCCTTCATCAGCTCTCCATCCTTTGCTTGTGTCTGCTCCCGTTCTGCATACTGCTCCCCCTGCTCTGGCTGTACTTCGGAAGACTGGTAACTATCTTCGGAAGACTGTCTCTATTCAGTGTCCACCAGAGGTGCATCTGTCAAGCGTTCCAGCCGTGATTACGGAGTCAGTCCTTATTTTACGTGCTTCCGACGTGCTTCCACTAGTTGCGTCTACACAAGTCGTGTCCGTTCCTGCTCTCGGCACGAGTTTTTCATTGGTGGCGCTGAACCATGCTTCATCGAAGCGTCGTTACCTGCCTGTTCCAGCCCCGATTATGCCGAAAGTACCCTGAATACACAGTTCATGGGCCTATTCGTTCGCTTTACCGGACTGCTTTAGGCGGTGACAGTTCAGACACCTGTCGTTGAAATGGCACCGCTACAGGTGTCGGCGCCATACACTTAAACATCGCAGTGACTATGCGGACATTCTCTTGCGGAAGAGGGGATAATGGGTGGCAATTTTGAACTGTGCATTTCTGTCGTATGGCTTGCTGGGTTTGACAATGTGCTTGCTGTACATGGTATCCTTCATTGTGCTACGCGCAGTGTGTGCTTGTTACGTGTTACTTCCCCCCCCATGCTTTTTATTCAAGGAGGAGATATGTGATGTTGTTATTCCTTCGCAAGCGTGCATTACCTTTGTATTTCGTGGGTTTGTTTTACATATCTTCTCATTGCTGTATATTTTCTTGCTTTTCCAAGTATTCTGATCATTCAATTATTGTGCGTCGGTTGCGTGGAGGACCTCACATTGTCACTTCAAGTGGGGGATGATGTGATGTCATGGTTTTGGTTCCGGTTTAGAACTGGTTGGCTGGCCTCTAGAGGGCATTGTACATATGAATATAAGAGAATGCTTGTGTACATAAAGGGAGTTCCTGCTTGGCTACCAGCTGATGCATACTTCTTGGCGGCCGGTGCTTCGGCGCTGTGCCCTGTGTACTTCGTGCGTCACGTCCGGCGCACGATACTACACTTGGGGGGAGGACCACGTCGTCATCAGTAAGACGCACTTGGTTTGGTCGCGCTTCTGGAAAATCGGGTAAGCCCTAACTGTTGGAGAGGGTAAACAAACTCTCTGAAATGTTGACAACGGTGCCATATTTTTGTAAAATACCCATGCTAAGAATTACATGTCTGCAGCATGCGGCGCTAAAGAGGAAACACGCAGTGAAAGGAGAATCTCTGATGTTCATCCTTCCTGCGCATCTTCCAGAGGGCATCAATAACTGGTCCCCTGCCGTTCTTATAAGAGAGCCCGTCCTCGGCGTCTTTACTACTTTGAGGCTGTGGGCGAGGTCCTGACTAATATAGAGAAGTCGGCACCAGTGTCGACTAAAGCTGTCACTTCCTGACCCCCCAAAAGAATAGTGAGTTTGGCAGCCACAATTACATCGCTTTCACGGCTTATCGGCTGTACGATGTCATGCAGTGGGGGCTTGTTTTCGTCATCTTCAAGGCCTGCAACCTTTCTCCCTGAGGTCACCGCGGCCAGTTTCCCCCCACACTTCGGAAAGCTGCCTTGGGCCACCTGTTGCGGGCTTGCGTTGGCCATTGGTTGAGCTCAGCGGTGCCTGGGACGTTCTGGTGAGCGAGTGAACTCTGGTGCGAGGCCTCACAACTGTCGACTAAAGCGATGCACAGGAGCTGCGACAGGTGACAACGTGTCTAGACCAGAAGAATGGCTCCCAGCGGGGGTTTGGAACTGCGGGCAGAGTTGCGGCCCATCACCCTCACCAATGTCGCGGTACAGCGTGAACATAACACTGGTAGGCCTTGAGACAGCGAAATCAGCATTTTCTCAACAGCTGAGCGACATAAAGTCCTGTCGGCAGCGCAGGATTCTTTCTTCCGAAAGAGGCTGGTTGTCCAATTCATCTAGTGCATTGCAGAGTGACTGTCTCTGCTAGCAGTATTGTGGGCATTCACACAGAATGTGCCAAGTTGTTTCATCACTGCCACAATGGTCGCATGCAGCAGTGTCAGCCATTCATATGCGGAACGCGTACGGATTAGTAAATGCGATGCCCAATCATAATCTGCACAGCTTAGTAGCGTCTCGTCGGCATAATTCCGGGGGAATTCGAAGACTTAGAGCTGGGTCTAAAGTACCTAATCGTGCATGGATCAAATGTTACTCGTTTCATTGTGACGTGGTGCGCTCGCGAGCAAGCATGCGGAATAATATGCAAGAAAACCCACTAAAACAGGCATCTCGCAAGGAAAAGTCTTGCTACCGTTTGTCTTTGAACTCCATATTGTTGATACAATCTGCTTCAATTAGTCCTGCAAGTACATTATATAGGCAAATAGAAGGGTTTTTTGAAGGAATTATAAAACCAACCTTGGTACCTTAGTTAATAACGCACAATTTGAAATTTACGCATAGGACCAAGTAAACTCCCTCAGAATTAACGTAAGGTAAACCAAGGCAGATTTATTTCACCTTCTTCACACGCAAGTTTCTCTTCATATCGTCAAAACAGCTCTCCCTAAAATGAAGTTGTGAAAAGCTGTAGGTAATTATTCATGCAACTTTCACAAAACACGACATAATATAATCACGTCAATCATATAATCACTTAAATATCTCGTACAATAGGTGTCACGCTACACCATTGCTACTACTTTCCTGTTTATATTGACATGCTCATAGACAATTCGATGTTTAATTCCTTGTTTAAATATGCATTTCTTCTATGGTTCACAAAATCCACTGTAGACATCCAACTTCATTTCTAGCAATAGAAATATTTGCGTCTGTGCTCTAAAGTACCATATTGTACCATACACGTCAGAATTTTTTACAAAAAAAAACCCACATAAGTACTTCACTAGTTCTTGATCAACCGTAATATTGCTTTCCTAAGAAATGGTGCAACGATGCGCTGAAAATGAGCAAAATATGTACAGTTATAGCTTCAATATATTTTCTATGCACTAGAATCAGCAAATGATCTTGAACACCGTCCTTGAGCACTCTAGTTGCAACAGATAGCTCTGGAGAACAGTTGCCGTGAGTGCTAGCAAAGTGAACACATTGCTTCTAGTAAGAAGTGACACTATCGGATATTATACGAGTAAGCTTAGACTGGGGAATATATTTGTATCCAGCATTTTTCTCCTTATTTTATGCTTACTTCCGTCAACTGCCTCAGGGACAATCATTCCTGTGTAAACTAGATGACATAAGTGAGAGCACTTTATTGGTGCCCCAACACATTATACTTGTGCATCATGCACCCGTAAAAGCCTCGCGTGACTAGCAATAAGCCAGAGAGTCATCTGCGGTGAAGGCCAGTAACGCAACACGTAAACGGTGGACCATGTACATGAGAACTCTGCTCAGTTCGGCAATATCTTTCACTTCCTCGGAGAATTCGTCGTTGTAGCGTAAACTCGGTGAGGCATTTGTGAAGTAGGCTTCGACGTGCAATTAGTCTGCTTACATGATAATTTTGAAGACTGTAAAACTTTATTCCATACACGCTAAACGTATACCTAACAGTGCAGGCTTGAGGAACTGAGGCAGGGCGCAAAAACATTCGGGAAACTATAATATGCGGGACAAGTAACCATTGTCACCCTCTTCCCTTATAAAAATGACTGCAGATTTTCTATTGTCAGACTGTGATCGAATGATTGACTCCAATGATCATCAATGGTCCCGCAATACCGGTTGTAGCAGCAGCAGTTGCATTCACAAGCACGCATCTAAGCGAACTTCCTTGGTTTCACAGATAGCCGCGGCGACTACCTGGGTTCTCATCCGTGCATCGTACACGTGCCTGCGCGAAAAGGACTACTCATCTGGCCTTGGCGCAGATTGCGCTGAAGCCGCCCCCAAGCTGCTTCTACGCGGCCCGTTTCTCTGTCATAAAAGCCGTCCCAGCGGAAGCATCACTGTTGTAGCAGCAGCAGTTGCATTCACAAGCACGCATCTAAGCGAACTTCCTTGGTTTCACAGATAGCCGCGGCGACTACCTGGGTTTTCATCCGTGCATCGTACACGTGCCTGCGCGAAAAGGACTACTCATCTGGCCTTGGCGCAGATTGCGCTGAAGCCACCCCCAAGCTGCTTCTACGCGGCCCGTTTCTCTGTCATAAAAGCCGTCCCAGCGGAAGCATCACTGTTGTAGCAGCAGCAGTTGCATTCACAAGCACGCATCTAAGCGAACTTCCTTGGTTTCACAGGTTGGTTGCTTCATTTTTGACACTTCCTTAGAATTTCTTAGTCTAGCAACTGCTGCTGCTACTGTTGGTGTTACGGCTTGTATACTCACTTTGTACTCACGTGTTTAGCCATTTTACACGATGCCGACGAATGCCGAACTCTGCAAGCGCTTAGACGAGCTAGAAGATTTATTCAAACTTAGATTGAACGAATTGGTTGACGGCTTGTTGTTAATATACAAACCAAGCTTCAGGGCGCAGGCTTAGACGTCGGTGAATTGAGAGCTGAAGTTGGTCGTATGGATGACAGTTTAAACTCTTGAACGAGGTGGTCGAGTCGACACGCTCCCAGCAGCTCGAGCTGACTGCCGCAAATCGCGCTCTAAAAGCACAAAATGAGGCCCTTCAAAGTAAAGTCGCCAACCTCGAGCAGTACTCAAGGTTAAATAACTTGGAAATAAAAGGGGTGCCCTCTACCCAAGGAGAGGATTGTTCCGCAATCCTGACTGCCATTGGCGACAAAATCAACTGTAAGGTCTCGGCTAGCGATGTCGACACGGTACATCGTGTACCTGCAAAGTCCGGTCAAAGGAATATAATTGTGCGGTTTTGCTCTCGTGAAAAAAAGAACGAGTTCATGAAGAAAGCCAGAAGGGCGCGGCTGAACACTCGAAGTATAGGGTATTCAGGAGAGAACGCACAGGCAATATTTGTGAATGAGCACCTATCACCAGACAATAAGCGCTTGTTCTCTAGGGCACTTGCCTTAAAGAAAGAAAAAGGATGGCAGTTCATCTGGACGGAAAATTGCCAGATTAAGGTGCGGAAGTCTCCCGACAGTCGGGTAATTCGCATTGCTTCCGATTCTGATTTATGCAACATTGCCTAACATTTTGCAATCAGTCTAGTAGTCAATCTTTCAGTTACGTGAAATGGCTTCGTACATTCGACCTCACGAACTTCAGACCTATTTTTCCTTGCCCTGCCGTTCACTAATTCATTTTAATGCACGCAGTCTGCAAAAAAACATGGATGGTATCACAACTTTCTTATCATCAACTAGTCACAAGTTTTCTGTGATTTGTATTAGCGAAACGTGGCTTTCCGCATCTCATAATCACTTGTATACCTTCCCCTCATACTCTGCTGAATACTGTCACCGCGATAATAGTAATCATGGTGGTGCGGCTGTTTTCGTGTCCTCGGAACTGCGTTTTCATAGACGACTTGACTTGACACTCAAAGTGGCTAACTGCGAATCTGTTTGGGTTGAATTTCACGATTCATTTTTTTTCACAGGACAAAAAAAACCTTATAGTTGGTTGCATCTATCGTTCACCGTCATCATGTGGAAGTGCTTATTGCTCGGCCCTTGGTAATTTGTTGCACAAATTATCACTGGAGCAGAAAAATGTCATTATCATGGGCGATATCAATATTAACCTCCTAGATCCATCCAACACACTGTTCAATGAATACGTTAACTGCCTAAATGGCTTTGGGTATGAAAACCTAGTTACGCTTCCAACTCGATGTCCCGCAAATAAACAAGGTACACTTATTGACCACGTTTTATCAAATCTCCTTACTAACCCTGACTGCGGCGTTGTCGAAGCCTCTGTTACCGATCACTATCCGATATTTGTGCGTTTAAATTACACTCCTTGCGCTATTGTCACAGGCCTAACCAGAAAGAAGCTCAATTCAACAAAGTTCTTTGAGTTAATATCTGCTACAGACTGGAACCCAGTCATCGCGTGCGATAACCCTGAAACTGCCTACGATACATTTTCAAAGATAATTTCCAATGCCCTTGCAGATTCTACCGAAATAATGAACTTTAAAAAAACCGTTCTCAGCTCCTCGTAACCCATGGCTATCTAGCAGTTTGCTTGATTGCCTGAAGAAAAAAGATAACCTTTACAGAAAAACAAAAAAACAACCGTTCAATACTGCGCTTCATGATAGGTATAAAAAATATTCTAATCGTTTAGGAAAACTACTCAAACATGCCAAAACACAGTACTATGAAAATAAAATTATGTGTACCGGTAATGATGTAAAAAAACAGTGGGAAATTTTAAACTCGTTTTTGGGTAGATCCAACCAGCATAGCGAAATAACAATGATAAAATCGGGAGACCTACTTCTCGATAATCCCTTAGACATTGCTAACTCTTTTATTAACTTCTTCTGTACAGACAAGCAACGGGAAGACGATCCTCTGACCCAGTCTTACCCACGCATGCCTCACAGCTTTTTCCTTCACCCCGTGACACCTGAAGAAATAGTCACTATCATTTCTAGTCTAAAAAATACCGGGCCCGGTATTGATAATTTCCGCCCCTCTCTCATAAAACTCATAGCAAGTTTAATATCTGAAACATTTTGTCACATAGTAAACCTTATTTTTACCACGGGAATTTTTCCAAGTTCCTTGAAGAAAGCCAAAATAATTCCTGTTTTCAAGAAGGGAGATAAGCGTCTCACATCTAATTATCGACCTATAGCTATACTCTCATTCTTTAGCAAAGTTGTTGAAAAACTAATAGTAACACGCTTGTCTTCCTATTTTTCAAAATTTCATGTCTTATCAACAAATCAATTTGGATTAGGGAGGGATACTCAAGTGATTTAGCATTAATTTACTTGACAGATAAAATCCGGCAGGCAATTGATGCAGGTAATTTGACTGGGGCGCTCTTTATTGATTTATCTAAAGCATTCGATTCCCTTGTTCACAATATACTATTTGCTAAATTAGAGTCTATTGGAATAGCAGGCCCGCCACTGAAATTACTACGTAACTACTTAAAAGATAGAGAATATATTGTGTCTATATCTAACACTTACTCACACCCTAAAACAAGTAACATTGGGGTACCGCAGGGATCAATATTAGGACCTCTCTTATTTTTAATATACATCAATGATCTTTCACAATGCCTAAAATCATCTGACTGTATTCTTTACGCTGACGACACTACTATTTTCTGCTCAGACAACCACCTTGATTCATTAATCTACAAGCTTAACCACGACGCGGACAGCATAGTTACCTGGTGCCGGCAAAATAAACTACAGATAAATGCTACAAAATCTCGGTTCGTCATCTTTTCTTCTAAGCATAGGATTTATTCAGGATCACCATCTTTAACTTTCGCTTCAAACACACTTTATCCTACTGACAGTGTCATGTTTCTCGGAGTCACATTAGATAAGCACCTAAAATTTGATGAGCATGTTTTATCGTTAACAAAGAAGACAGCTTATGGCATTAGGATATTAATTAAAGTTCGCAATTTTTTCCATATGAACACACTAATATCCCTTTATTACGCTTTCATTCATACGTATATTAATTATTGCATATCATCATGGGGAAACACGTATCCAGTCCATTTATCTCCATTGCAACACACTCAAAATCAGGCTATTCGCATCATGACACATAGCACCTACACATCAGAAGCATTGCCTTTGCTCACCTCTAACGGTATTCTGTCGGTGGGAAAACTACATAAATATTCCCTCGCAATACTAATCCACAAATCCATCAGCGGAAAGCTCCCGTTTCCTATAATCATCAAAAGCCAGTATCCTTACTCTTTGTCAACACGTTTCGCATCCAGCAATAGCTTCTTATTACCGAAACCCAGAACTAATTATGGTAAGTTCACTACTAACTTTTCAGCCACACAACTATGGAACTCATTACCATGCCATGTTAAAATATCTCCAATTTCCACGCATTCAAAATCAACCTTCGGAATTATCTGCATTCAGCATAGTCATTTCATCATTTCATCATCTCTGCTTTCTTTTGTAATTTTTAAATAATCCAACGATGTTTCAGTGTTAATTGCTTCTTTTTGAGTGTTTACTTTGTGTACACATTTTTGTTGCGTTAAAGTACTTTTGTTTACTCAGCTCTTATGGGAGGTCCCCTGTACAGTCTCTTGACTTTGGGACCTCCCTCTGTATCAGTAGTAAACCCCATTGTAACCACCATTTGTAACCAATCAATTTCAATAAACTTTCAAACTTTCAAATACTCATTGACTTCCTTCATTACTTCGTCGACAATATTTCTGCTGAGCATTTGCAATAAAAATGTTAGAAACTGGTTTTTACTGAAATACCATTGAGAAAGTATTTTGTGAAAAATATTTCTTCTGAGAACTTTGCAATAAAACTTTTATTGTCTCATTTCTATCAAAAAACCACGGACGAAATATTTCGTAAGCAATATTTGATAGAAAAAATTGAGACACACGCCCGCTTATGTTCTCCAGCACGTGAGCGTCAAGGATGGGGTGGGGGGAAAGGAAATAAAACGGGCGAGAACCGCGGTAGCTGAGAGGTTTCGTGTTAGCGGTGCGGCCGTTGTATAGTGCATGCATGACAGTACCGAAACACTGGCCTATATGTTGATGCTCGTGTTCTACAAAACGAATTGAACTTGTGATTTTATGAAAGCATGGTAAGAAAGAAACAAACGGAAGACAGCGAGACAGAGAAAGATCGAAATTGAAAATCTGTTGGTTGATGTTTCATTAGCGGTTGCGTAATTTGATGATGAGCTTGAACATCAAGTATACGGAAGTCAGGTGCAGAATTCAGCAGGAGAGCGTATGCCAACGACATTTGCACATTCTTTTGAATATTAGGTACAGTTCTCATATTCCACCATGAATTCATAACAATGAACCACGACCAAGACAACCTGTCTACTGCTGTGGAGATAATGTACCAGCTATAAAAATCTCCGTTTTCTAAAGAGCACCTCAATGCAGTAATTATAAAGATTTCATGGTTGGTCTGAACCATTTGTTGACCCCATCGGCACGCGGACGTTCACGAAAGATACGTGCAGAAGCATTATTTATTTGGAGGGAGACGTACCTGTTTGCCGCAAATTTGCGTACGTCAGAGCTTGGGGCGCGTTCCGGCATTCACATGAACAGCGGTGTTATGCAGAATAAAGGTCAGAGTAGCCACTCCCCATAAATAAGATCAGGTAAAGACTGAAGACAAGTAGAAACCACTCTCTATCGCGAATATTGCACATAAATTCTAATTGTAATCGTCGAAATCCTAAAAGGAGCTGCTACCCCAGCGCGCAGCTCGCGGCACTTCGCGCGTACGAAATGCAAATATTAGAGAAGGTACGCTGAAATACCCATGCAACGTTTACGTGCGAAAGCGCATTGTCTTCAAACAGCTGAGAATAGGCTGCTGTCACTGACACGCGTGTACCTCCCGACACAAATCAGCGAAATTGCTTACAGCACACACACGCACGTGCGAGAAACATACGCAGGTTTAGACAGCCGAACGCAGCCTCGTCGTGGTGGTATCCGCGAATTTCGGTGAGCAACACCCGAGGTTCACGGGGAAGCACTAAAACGAAGCACGAACACACGTCGATTATTCTTGCAGAACGGCGCACCACAAACCGAAGTCGGAGCCGAAATCACTCACCGTTGCTGTCTCTAGCTAATGAAGCCCTAAAAACTATTCTTGGATCAAATGCATGTGCAAATGCACAAAAAAATTCAAAGTTTTGCTGACGATTTGCAAAAAGCATTTTGATATATATCCCGCAAAGACTCGCTTAACGCGGTAGCGCTGTGGTTCAATGGGTAACACATCTGCTTCACGTGCACGAGGTTCTGCGTTCGATTGCAGTGCGGGGATGGTCTGCAGATGCAGGTGATTGTATACTATTATAGGTTTTCTCATGGTCCTAATATCTACAGCATTATTGGCGAGAAGCCACTCTCAAGTGCCTTTTTATAATTCCTTTTTGCGTTTTTTATAATTCAATTGGTCCACAACGTATTTTTCATAGCCATTTCATTTTCTCTCAATGATAAATCTATATCGAGTTCAATGATTGCTTTCAATTGAAAGTCACGAGCCAATTTTCAATACTAGTCAACAATTTTTTCAATGGTATCGTAATTGAACCGTCATGTATTTTCGATTCCATCTGTTGTCATTGCTCAATAACTTCTCATAGTTTTTTTTTCAATAACAATCGTTGTAAGGGTTGGCACTGGATAATCAGTGTAAAAGACAACACTGTTGTCTCTGATGGAGTTCGCCCATCGCAAAAAAGTTCTACAACACATAGAATGTTGATTGCGTAACAGTATCGCTCATTATGCGTTTAAGCTGAAGCCAAAGCTTCAAATGCCTGCGTTATGAGATATATGTTAACACAATGTTCTAAACGCTCCTTGTCCTTCAAAGTTTAACAAAGGTGCAAATTAGACTGCTCAGCCTCGTTGTTACTGCTCTGTGTTTCTTCACGATGATAATGTGGTGCAATGCAGTCGAAAATAACTTCCACCACCTTTTTCCTTGCAGTCTTTCGAAACACGTACTTCATGCCGTCAGTTAGATTTGATATCTTCTTTTTTTTTGTTTCGCGAACAATGCCGTTGCGTTTCTGTGGCAGTCTCTGTGTGTGTGAAATGTGAGTGACATTATTTTATTGCCGTTATATAAACGTAGCAACACATTGGCGTCTGCAAACTGCAGAATACAATCCAGCCTTGAAATACGTTATATGATGAATTCAACAAAGCACATGAATTACTTTTCCAAACTATCTGCTGTTGTATAATTGTTTTGCACGTTAGAGCGTTTTATATTGTGCCACTCGGCTACTCGGACTTGACGACCATAGTCTTTAGAATTGTGGGCACAAGTTCCCCTAATAAATACGCTCGTTTTTTAACCTGTCTGCCTCAGCATCGCTACATTTCTGGTGGAGTTGCTGGGTTATGAATCGAAGCCTCGCGAGCTCAAGACAGCGTAGCCCCGACGATCAGCGTATCAACCCCGTGTAAGTGACTCCTGTACACCAGAGGGCAAGTCGCCGTCTTCGAGGTGACTCACCTGAGTTCGGTCTTCTTCACTTCGCACCAAGGGGAATTCAAACGATTGATGCCACCTCTATGACTACCCAGCACCTCCACCAGAAATGTAGTGATGCTGAGGCAGACAGGTTGAAAAACAAGCGTATTTATTAAGGCAAACTTGTGCCCACAATTCTAAAGACTATGGTCGTCAAGTCCGAGAAGCCGAGTAGCACAGATCTAACTATCTTCCTTTTCCTCGTTGCCGGAGCGTGCGAACGCGTGGCGCATGCCAGCCGGGTCTTGCTTGAGCTCTTGCCACGATGATTGTGGCGGGCTACTTGAACGTGGCCAACCTGTCGCGGCAATATTATGTACCTTCATTGCACGTCGCAGGTTTCCTCACGAAGACCTTCTGACATCTAATGAACATTACTAAGATTCCATAAGAAGGCATGCACTTACTAGTATTTTACCACGAAAGCATTTAATCTGGTCATTGATATAAAAAATTTAGGGGACCGTAAAGCTTCGGCTTTAGTAAACGCAACAGTGACATCAAGTTCATAGTACGTACTTCAAACACTAAGTGCATGAATACTTTTCAAATTCGCTATGCACGGTCTACATGACTTTCAGAGAATAGATGTACTAGTGTGTGTGGCTTTTGTAGTGGGGTACGAGCTTTCAACCAAAGAGCCATTTTGATAATCACATACTTTGACGCCCGTTGGTAATGGATGCTTGTATCACTCATTATCACTGCTATTTTTCATGTTGCATTGTGAAGCATGTGTAGAGGATGTGTGTATTTGTGAAGCACGAAAGATACTTTCACTGCATTTCCAAGCTGAGGAAGTTCTTTTCACTGTTTCCACAAGCACAGGCGTTGTCATGCTGAAGAACATACGCTTGTCACGCAAGCGAACCGAGTTCGATCTCCACGTGCTTGGACTCAAACAATCCTGGTTCGGTCCCTCCTCAGCTCCAAGATTTTTCATCATTTATTTATTTTATTTGCGTCGTTCTCAAGTTTTCGGTGACGCGTAGGATGACCTTTCACTCGCAACCAACGACGCCGAGACTGACGCTGGCACCGTAGTTTCTGCAAAACGAGCTCTTTACCGCTTTCACAATAATAAAGCTTTTCAGCAATTTTTATAGATGATATTTACATCTCACAATCATGACGAAACCCATTTAATTGAATCACTTAGTAAATTATCTACAGCATGGCTTTTCAAACTGGCTTCTCGGAGCACAGTCGTTTTTTTCAAGGTAGTGAAGATGATATATGGTGTTTTTGGTGCAAGGGCCCTTTGATGGCCAAAGAGCGCCAGTTCATGAGACAGGAATGTGGACAATGGTTGTGATTAGCGGCTGTATAAGGGCCATAAAATTCCTCGCAGTAAAGCGGGTAAAAACATACAAGTAATAAAATCATGACTATGCCGTGAAAGGTGTGCTTGGTGTGAATAGGTGACAAAAGATTGTGATAATGAAAAACGATGGTGGACATGTATGGCATTAGCACAAGTACCTCACACGTTAGTACCCTTGCGTGCAAGGGCCGTGAGGCAAGTGCTTTCCTGTGTAGCCACCGCAGCACAAACCTCTCTAGAGAGGTCGTGCTACGGTATGCCCGGGTATATGTTATGAAAATTATGAATTTCCTTTAAAAACGCTAATAATGATTTGTGACTAAAAAGCGGTTCCCTACCGACGAACATTGCAGGGTGTGAAGGTATATGTTGTCGGTAGGATAGTGGGAAGTGTTGTCTTCTTAGAGTGTCTAAATGTTTACATTGAATTAAAACGTGAAAAACTGTTAATGCCTCACCACATTTACCACACAATGGTGGATCACCACCGGACAAAAGATGTGTGTGTGTCGTGTATATGTGTCCTATCCTGAGTCTTGTTAGTGTTACCTCTGTTAGACATGATTTTGATACTGGTGGCCAATGGCCAAGGTGTGGCTTGATAACGTGTAGTTTGTTTTCTGTGTGTGTATCCCACTTGCTCTGCCAGTAGTCCCTGAGGTTTCGTTTGAGAGAGTGCTTCAGATCAAGGACCGGGATTGATATGGGCGTAGGGGCAGTGTTTTTGTGGACGGATGCAGCGAGCTGATCCGCCCTCACGTTGCCTTGGATCTCACGGTGCCCTGGCACCCAGCACACCACAACATGTTGGCTAAGTGTGTAGAGTGTGCAAAATATGGAGTAAACTGAGACAACGACAGGGTTTTTTTTTGTTTTTAAGACTGTGCAGAGCCGTTACCACACTGAGGGAGTCTGTATAAATTACTGCTTTTTGTATTTGTAATTATTTAATGTGTTTAGCTGCCACAAGTATCGCGTAAGCTTCCGCTGTGAAGATACTTGTGCCTGGACGTAGAGGGCCAGCATTCGAAAAGGAAGGGCCAACAGAAGCGTAGGACACAGAGGAGTTAGACTTAGAGGCATCTGTAAAAACTCAGGACGTGTGTATTTGTGTTGAAGTTGCAGGAAATATGTTCGGATATGGGCAATGGGCGCATGTTTTGTAACCTCTAGAAAAGACACATCGCAGTCTATAGTCTGCCACTGCCACGGTGGCGGGTATGCTACAGGAGCCATTAAACTGTGTTCGAGTGACACTCCAGTGTCCTCAGCTAGACCCTTCAGGCGAACTGAGAAGGGCTGCCTCATTGAAGGCCTGTTTTGAAAAAGAATGGAGCTCGACAAGTCAATAATAGTAGAGTATGAGGGGTGCCTCTTGTCTGCTTTCAACTTAAGGAAGTATACAAAGGACATGTAGGTTCTTTGCAGATGAAGCGACCACTCATTTGACTCAACATAAAGGCTTTCTACGGGGCTGGTGCGAAAAGCACCCGTAGAAAGGCGGATGCCCAAATGGTGCACGGGGTCCAGCATCTTCAAGGCACTTTGAGTAGCAGGCTGATAGACAACGGCCCCATAATCTAAGCGGGTGCGAATGAGGCTTTTATAGAGGTTCATGAGGCATTGCCTATCACTACCCCACGTAGTACGTGACAACACTTGTATAACGTTCATGGCTTTTAAACATTTTGTTTTTAAATACTTGATGTACGGTACGAAGGTTAACTTGTTGTCCAAGATTGAGCCTAAGAATTTATACTCGGCTTTGACAGACAGACGTTGCCCGTTCAGTCGAATGTCAGGTTCCAAGTGCATGCCTCTCTTTCGAGAGAACAAGACACACGTACTTTTTTGTGGGTTCAGTCGAAATCCGTTTTCATCTGCCCATTTGGAGACCTTATTTAAACCCAGCTGAACCTGCCGCTCACACATGGCCAAGTTGCATGACTTGAAGCCAAGCTGAACGTCGTCGACATATGTACAATAGCACATATTGCGGGGAATGGACAAGTGCAGAGAATTCATTTTGATAATAAAAAGTGTGCAACATGCACGCCACCTTGTGGCACGCCTGTTTCCTGGACAAATGTTTTAGAAAGCACACTCCCCAGACGGACACGGAATGTCCGGTTTGACAGGTAACTTTCGATTATATGAAACATTCTTCCGCGCACACCAAGGTGGGACAGGTCTCTTAGGATTCCAAAACGCCATGTTGTATCATACGCCTTTTCGATATCGAGGAACACGGAGAGAAAATATTGTGTATGGACAAAGGCGTCTCTGATCTGTGCCTCGATACGAACAAGGTGGTCTGTGGTGGATCTACTTTTTCGAAACCCGCACTGAAATTGGTCGAGCGAATTGTTTGTTTCAAGGATATGTAGAAGTCGGTAGTTTATCATTTTTTCGAATACTTTGCACAAGCAGCTTGTAAGTGCAATAGGCCTATAACTTGAAGCTAAAGAAGGGTCTTTGCCCTCTTTCAAAATGGGAATAATAATAGCCTCTTTCCAGGAGGTAGGGATAGTGCCAGAAAACCAGATAGCATTGTACAAACAAAGTAGGGTTTTTCGTGTTTCGGCTGGTAGGTTTTTTAGCATTTCATACATCACATGGTCAGAACCTGGGGCAGAAGTGCTGCAGGAGTTTAGAGATGTTTGGAGCTCCGCTAGACTGAAAGCTTGGTTATATGCCTCGTATCTAGTGGATTTGTGTTCGAGTGTCAGCTTTTCTAATTTTGTTCTGTATTTTTCGAAAGTGTCAGTATAGTGGGACGAGCTGGATACCCGTTCAAAATGTGCACCGAGGAAGTTTGCCTGATCTTCCAAGGTAGCACCTTGAGTGTTTACGAGTGGGAGTGAGTGTACTTGTTTCCCTGCTATCCTAGCGACCATGTTCCAGACTTTGGCCTTGTGTGTATGAATTGATCCCTGACAAAAACTTCTGCCAGCTTTCTCTTCTGGCCTGCCGACGCGTTCTCCTAGCTTGAGACTTTATTTTCTTGAAGGTGTCCAGATTTTCGCCTGTCGGTGAGTTCCGAAGCATACTCCAAGCTCTGTTTTGCTGTTTGCGCGCGTTTCGGCATACAGAGTTCCACCATGGGACACGCCGTTTTCCTGGGTGCCCATTTGTTTGTGGGATGCATTTTGTTGCAGCATCAATCAAAAAAGCTGTGAAGTAGTCGACAGCAACATCAATGCTTAAAGTACATATGTCACTCCAATTTATACGAGCGATGGTATGAAACCGTTCCCAGTCGGCTCTGTTTATGAGCCAATGGGGAACACGGGGTGTACACTCAGATGCTGTAGTTGTGCTCAAAACTACGGGAAAGTGGTCACTTCCGTACAGATTACTGACGACTTTCCACTGGAGTAGAGGCACAAGAGATGGATACACTATGCTTAGGTCTATGGAGGAGTAGGTGTTATGTGCGAGATTATAATAGGTTGGTTCTTTTATATTTAGGAGACATGCGTTCGACGAGAGAAGGAATTGTTCAATCAGTCGACCTCGCGCGTCGCAACGAGAGTCTCCCCATAACCTGCTATGCGCATTGAAGTCTCCAAGGAGAACATAAGGCACCGGAAGTCCATCAATTAAAGAGTGTAAATCACGTTTTTGTAGCTGATAGCTAGGAGGGATGTAAATAGTGCAGATTGTGATTAGTTTATCAAAAAGAACCGCTCGAACAGCCACTGCCTCAAGGGATGTTTGGAGTTGTAAGTGTGTGCATGCAATTCCTTGATTCACTATCATGGCAACACCTCCGGATGATGTCATGGCATCATCACGGTCCTTTCGAAAAATAATGTATTTGCGAAGAAAATTTGTGTGTTTTGAATTAAGGTGTGTTTCTTGTACACACAGCACTTTTGGTGAGTGTTCGTGTAGGAGTTCTTGGATGTCGTCAAGGTTCTGAGAAGGCCCCTGACGTTCCATTGTATAATTTGAGTGTTCATGGTGAATGTAAAATTATGCTGTGTGTACGAAAAGCGAGTGACTGTTTAGACGGGGAATTTGAGTTCACTTAACAGGGCCGTCAGCAGGCCCTGTTATTTGCTTTTGGTTTTCTTGACGCGCTCCAAGGAGCCACGCCGCTCTTTCGGCACCGAGGGTGCCGACGTATTCATTGCCTCCTCGGAGGCACTGGATGCCCGCACGTGCGGGCTGTTAATTCGAATTTCGGGCCTCGTCTGGTGAGGTGAGGCCTTGAGACTGGAGGACTCTGGAGTCTCCGGTCTCTGTTTGGGAGTAGGCGGTGTAGCCTGGGCTACAGCCGCCTTGGGGGCAGGTGCCACAACCACCGGCTCGGTATTCACGGGCCGAGGGAGTGGCAAGGGCTGGTGCGGCGGTGCCCCCTGACGCGCCGCATCAGCGTATGTAGCTCCATAGAATGGAGCGACTCTTCGCCGTGCTTCCTTAAATGTAATGTTCTCCTTCACCTTCAACGTAATTATTTCTTTTTCTTTTTTCCAGTGTGTGCAGGAGCGTGAATATGCGGCATGGTTTCCCTCGCAGTTTACACAGTGTGGTGGTTGTTTGCAGTTCTCAGACACGTGGCCTAGGACTCCACATTGTGCACAAGTCTGGCGACCGCGACAGGTTTTAGAGCCATGGCCATACCTCTGTCATTGGAAGCAACGACGAGGGTTTGATATGTACGGCCTGATAGATGTCTTTGTGTAACCTGTTTGAATAGATTCCGGTAGTTTACTGGATGCAAATGTGAGTATTAAGTGTTTCGTCGGTGTTTCCTTATTATCTCTTCTAATGATGATTCTCTGTACATTAGTGACATTTTGGCTCTTCCACCCCTCCAAAAGCTCAGTCTCAGTCAAGTCAAGTAAGTCCATGTCAGATACAACTCCGCGAGTTGTGTTCATTGATCTATGTGGTGTTATGGTTATCGGTATGCCACCGAAATCTGAAAGACGGCCTAGCTTTTTCAAATTGTTCTTTGTCACGGATTTCGAGGAGAAGGTCTCCACTAGCCATTTTGGTTACCTTGTATCCTGTGCCAAGGGTTTCGGCAAGACATCTAGAAACCAGGAAAGGAGAGACGGTTCTGGCTTGCTTTTCAGTTTTTTCACAGTGGATAACATGATAGTGAGGATATGTTTCTTTGGGCTGGTTAAAAAAGTTTATATCATCGGTGCGTACCCGCTTTAAGCCGGTACGATCAGATAGTAAGGGGAATGCTCTGTGCATGCCTCTCTTATTTTTGTTCGGCAGCGTTGGCGGCCACCCACCACGGAGCCCAACGAGGGGACGCTACAAGTTTGCGGATGCTGAAACCTGCAGACGCCAACCGTACAACGCCACTATAACTCAATGCGCCTAGACCAAGGTAGGCTAACTGCACAGGGTTAACCCTTGCCGCCAGGAAAATTGGAAGTAAACAGAAGATAGTAGAAGACAGGACAGAGAGATAGTGAGAGATAAAGACGAAGATGTAGGGAGAGAGAGATAGGGAAAGGCGACTGCCGATTTCCCCTGGATGGGAAAGCCCAGGGGTGCCGTCTACGTGAAGCCGGGGCCAAAGGGGTGTGTTGCCTCTGCCGGGGGGCCTTAACGGTCCAATCACCCAGCGTCGGCTCAACCCCCAGGATCCCCTTTTCCCCGGACACGGCGAAGCCACGCACGGCTAGGCGTGGGAGGAAGTCAAAACTCCCCCGTTAGCTCGGGTCCGTGGTGTCGCTACACACCAAACGCCTACTTGCGCAGGCGCCCCTGCGGGGTTTTTTTCAAGGTAGTCACGAGCGACCAGAACAATTGCAACCCGCTCCCGTTTTCAACCTCATATGTTATTAGGGGGTTGGTCTCTTAGGTACAAGATGTCTTTACAGAAAAAAAAAACAGACTCGCGCACCAATTAGCTGCTTCTGCCATTTACCTTCCTTCATTTCATCTTCGTAACTGGACCCCCGAGTGTCGATGCGCTCTTCTTTTCGCGAGAACGGAGAAGTAGGAGCGAAGGGCGTCATGCACGAATCATGCACTTAACTGGTGGCGAACTTGGTGATGTATCAGATAGCAATGATACTATTTCGTAGTTCACGTCAGACGTAAAACTAGGTGGGGTTTGCGTAGCGAGAGAAGGAGTTTTTTTTTTTGGGGGGGGAGGAGAGACTAACACGGTGACACGGTGAACAGAGGAGCACGCGGTCCCCTGGGGCAAACTTCACATCACGATGCCATATCGATGCCCACGCCAGTACAGTCTAAGACCAACGTCGCACGTGGTTGTAGGTGCGGGAAACTCCATGGTGTTCAGCCGTTGGTGCACAGTAGATATGCTCAAGTACCGCAGGCCGTAGATAACGAGGAACGACAATAACCTCAGGGCCTTCCCTGCTCACGTTGCGGCGGTGGAAATAGGCAACGAAGAAAATGTCTCGACAACAGCTTTCGGAAAAACAGTGACCGTGCTGTCATCGGAGAGTCGCCCTAGACACAGTTCATTTAATTGAGTGGGTGATGATTTGCTGTCAGAGTAGTACAGCTTCCACACGCACAAAAGATGTTTTATATGCGAAGCATTTCTAGGCGAACTTCAGCGACTTTGCGCGTATCTATCTATCTATCTATCTATCTATCTATCTATCTATCTATCTATCTATCTATCTATCTATCTATCTATCTATCTATCTATCTAGCGCTTACAACTTTGAGCTCTCCTGGCCGTTTGGATAATGGTATCAATAACAAACTTGGTATAAGATAACGTGACTGTATGGCGAACGTAACTGACTAGTCATACCATAAAAATCTTGACATGTATGTAATGAATCTTATGCTTACATTTCACAATCTTGCGGCTCTTTCGGTGGTTTAATTCACATTACATGTTGAGAAACTGGTATGGTATGACGTGACTGCATGGCGAACACAAGCGACAGACCCTAGCATGAAAATCTTGACATGCGTGTCATGTAACAACATGACTACATGCCACACTCATGATATGCTCATGGCCGTTTGGCTAGCTTTGCATATACCAAATTTTGTATGACAGGACATGAATGGATAACGAAGGTATGTGACTGGCGCAATCATGATAATAATGAGATGCGTGTCATGTAATAATAAGACTACCTGCAATGCTCATGATGCGCTCGCGGCCATTTCGCTGGCATCACTTGTACCAATTTCGGTACTACGGGACGTGAATGGATGACGAAGGCTTGTGACTGGTAAAAACATGGTAATCATGAGATGCATGTCATGTAGAAACATGACTACGTCCCACCCTGATGATGCGTTTGTGGCCAATTCGCTGGACTCACATAAGCCAAAGTTGGTATTGCATCACATGGACGAATGACGAAGGTATGTGACTGGTGCAAACAGAATAATAATGAGATGCGTGTCATGTAAGAACATGACTATGCGCCACACTCATAGCGCCTATACACTTCGACGTGAACCGGTGCGCGTGTGCGCCGGCGTTCGTTTCATTGCTTCACGCCAGCAAAGCGATATCCCCCTCGTAGAGATCAGTGTATCTACTCACTGACCTCCATTGAGGATCTGCCTGTCACACACTCGCAGGCGCGGGCTACATTGCGCTGACACATGCGTGTTTCAGCGCATTCGGGGTCCCTCTATTCCGAAGAGAGGCTGATGTTGTGCTGTCTAAGTAACGTCGTCGGCGCGAAATGCAGCATGTCGCATTCTACGCTGGTTGCCAGCGGGCCGCACCGACGGACTCTGGTCACGGCGGTTGCATTTCGCTAGCGTGGCGTCGCTACGCCCAGCCTGCGCGTGCGTCTACGTTGCGTCACAGTATAATGGGCCCTTCATGTCACAGTCGCCGCCGTTTCGCTAGCTCCACATGCACCAAGTTCGTAATCATGGGAAGTGAATAGACGACAAAGATAAGTGACATGTGCAAACCTGATACTCATAATATGCGTTTTATGTAAAACATGACTACATGCTACAATCATAGCGTTCTCGCAGCCGTTTCACTAGTGCCCTATATACTAAATTCGGTATTACGTGACGTGAATGGACGATAAATGTAAATGACACGTCAAAACATGATAATCATGATATGAATGTCATGCGAAACAAGACTACATGCTACGCTCATAGCACGCTCACAGCCGTTTTAATAGCTTCACATAACCAAACTTGGTATCAGGTAACGTTAATTAATCACGAAGATAAATGAAACGTCCAAACGAGATAATCATGGCATGGAAGTCATGTACAGCACAACATAACTCTATCTTTTGACTTTGTGTTGATTCGGAAATGACCTATCAGCGTTCCTCATTCGTGCTTCGCATATCATTGATTCCATGTGCCACTGTGCGTGAGATCTGCCATTTTTTCCGCTTCTGTCTCCTTCGAGTATTATAGCACCAACAAATGAAATAGGTACAATAGGCTCCGCAGAAAGGCAACAATATCGACGGCTGAAACGACGTCCCTCGGCGGATTGATACACAAGACAAGGGGGCATGGAACGCCTGTACATGTTCGCAGCACATGCTGCAAACACCTGCCTCCTTAGTTGCTGTAGCGCAGTGTGAAATTGTGTGCATGATTTTGTGGAGGAAAGAGGCGAAACAGTTGCGGATGAGACAAGGCCGTGGTCACAGTTGCAATGATCTGCTGGAGAAGAGAGACCAAAGCAGCAGCGGCTGAAGCATCCCGCAAGGGTCAATAGTCCGAGAGTTCGAATCCCCTTGTGGTTCGTGCATCACGACTCATTTGCCACCACCTCGCCTCCTTCCACAATTACATAGGTACGTTACTCTATTACGAGGGAGCACACGCTGTTCAGATTCTTTCGTTTATTGATGACCCTTTCAACAGGTCAATATCGAGTACCAGTGTTTATTATGTGCAAGTTGATGCTCTCTTTGCATTGAATTTAAGACACCTTGTGTGTAGGTGTTCGTTAGTAACTTTAGTTACCACATCAAATAATAATCATGATAGGCGTCATTGGCCGTGATGCAAATGTGCCAGTAGGCGTCAACGAGGGTGCATCGAACTGAAGTGTTGCTATAGATGTGGAACGACAACTAAGGCTGTGCAAGCTCTCGCGTTTCACTTCACAGTAAGCATTGCCCATGAAGACACGTTTTCCTTTCGTTTTATACCAAATTAACTCAAAGAGAGGCCACCTATGTTGTTTATTGTTGTCCCACAAGACTGTCACTTTTATATTTCAAGGCCAGTTCGCCACATTGCGACGTTCATTGAAAGAAATCTCTAACGCTCAGGTTCTGCAGCACGTTTATGCCTCTAAATTTGATCGAGGGCATATTATCACAACCTTCAAGGCTTTCTAAGACTTCAGGATCGCAGAATAATGATGTAATAGTCTACACTTAAAGATAAAATTGTGCATGTTAAATTTACTCCTGTTTATTGTGCTTTACAGCCTGTTGTTCGTGCCAAAACGCCTACTAGTACCTATTGCGAATGCCTGTTGTTTTTGCTACTAAAGTAATAAAACGCTAATGTTATTTGACTAGGTCACTGGCTAGAAAACTTCAATATTATTGTTACAATCAAGTCACCAGGAACAAGAAATATTCAGAAAGACAACGAATACGGCACCTAATGTAGCACTCCTGTTGGTACCCTCTACTACGACCAAATACGATGGAGGTAACATGCAAGAAAAAGCAATGTATTAACAAAATATACACACTGTGATAGAATCAGTTGCTTCTAAGACGGCAAAACAGCAATAATGCCAGCGGTATATTAGTAGTCGTCTTCATTGTCTTTCTGAAGCACTCTTGATCCTGATTGTCTGCAACATACTTTACTCTCACCCCATGATTAGATATATTTAATGCGTTGTACAACAATCACTTATTACCAGGTAATATTCATGCCGTCGCCGTTCGGTGCACTTCTTGACTGACGTCTTTACATTATTTCAGTAGACGAAAATTTGTTTCTTCTAATAAGAAAAAAAACTTTGTGATGCGTCGAGGAGTTTGTTTCTGGGTGTTGACAAATAAGCCATTATTCGTAATTGTATGAAGCGTCTGAATTTGAGATGGCCTTAAATCGCGGCAAATATATCTGATAGCGAAATGTATCATTTTAAATATTGCATTTAATTAGCAAAACTGTGCTGCACGATGAATGCCATTATGGTGACTTTATGTAAACAGGCATGTCGTTTTCAGTAGGAACCCCCTTGAAACTCAGTTGGCTGTTTTCTTTTTCTTTTGCAGAGTGTAACAGACGACATAGGATGTGCAAATATCCTGCTGGTATGTGCCTCATATTTATTATTATTCCTTCTTTACATTGAACGTTCCTATATGACAATCGCTTACAATTATATGAAATACCTTCAAGACTGCTTAATCCAACTTCTTCTTCAGTAATAAAAAAGTATATAGGATAAGGATTTCTCATTTACGATAAACCTTCTTATGTTAAGAAACTACGCGTGCTGCTACGCTCTAGGCAGCGTCCTTAAACTGTGCTTACACGTGACTGCTACACCAATGCAAGATATTTCGTTGGAGTAAAATAAAAAAAAAGGTTGAAGAAGGCTCACAGATGAAGCAAGTAGTTTTCATCAATGAGTTAAACTTGACGACTTGAAGAACAACACCAACAATTGTAATGGACATGCGCACTTGTCCAATATTTCCATTCGGACGGGAATACCCAGAATTGTTGGAGAGAACAGCCTCAAGTATCTAAAAAATTTACCCCACACCATCGCGATAATAAAAAACAATAAAATAAGGCGGTTCTAATATTTTCTCTATAAATCACGTGCAATGTGCTCCGTTAGTCACACCGCAGTACTTTGGTGTCATGCGAAACACCCTTAAAACATTAGGCATGAGCTCTCCTCTGTCAAAGGTCTCAGACAGAAAACCAATCCTGATTTACAAGTAGAAGTTAGATTACTGACGTCCAAACAATTTACTGACAATCATTCAAACCTGTTTTATAATGTCTCTGCGTTGTGTTTCATTAGAAGCAAAAAATAGCAGCACAAGGAAGCTTTGTTGGCAGAGTGAAGTTTCGTATCCAAGTTTCATTTAACCACGTTTATTTTGTCCCGAGCAACTTTTTATGTATTTTGAAGATACCAATTTTGGACAGTACCAATATTTCTGATGACCCAATGAAATTTGTATCAACGGCGTTAGCCTTTTAAGGAATAGCTTGCATACCATTAGGGTACGCTGGAGTTGGTATGAAAGCGCGGTTTATTATTTAGGCGCGAGTTCTACGGCGCAAGTATTTTGAAAATTTTTTCCTGTGAAAAAATTTATTGCTGCAAAAGTGTACGTGCATACTTCAGGTTAATATTCATGCCACTACCATTTAGCACGACAACAAAAAAGGCGTTGCGCTAAGCTTATGTAAAATGCGGATGTTGTACCTGCCAACTGCTGAAATAACGTTGTGTGTCGTGGTGTCGGTGGCCAACTGTGATTGTCCCGGTAAATCTTTCATTGGCATAAATGGTGAAGAGGATAGCTCAAAATAATGGTGTCGTGCTCCTTGACTATAATAGTGCAGTCATGGTGCAGTGGACCACCAGGCAGCTTCAATGATCGCTTATCCTAGGATTGTGCAATCAATCTCACTCCTTGCCATTCGACCTTGTCGCCGCACGCCGTTTCAGTCAGCACATAGCTTCTGCAGTTGTCGCAGAGAAATTCGTTCATATTTCTCACAAAAATCTTTACGCCTGCGTACTTGGAAATGCCTGGGCATGTATTTTGCTTTTTCGTTTCTACTTACACGTGTACGAGATGTGGGTATGTATTGAGGAGTTCTTCTGTTCTCTTCTTATTTTGTAGCGTGATACTGCGCTCCTCATCCAGCATTCGGACGATAGTCTCAAAACATCTATTACTACAACTCATGGTTGAATCGCTGCGTTATGGGCGGCTTCGACGGGAACTGCAACAGATATATTTCAAGGGCAATGTGCAGACTGAACTGCATACATCTTTTGGGTTAGTTGCGCACTTCATATTGATTCGAATCAGCATGCGCGTCAACAAAATATATTATTAAAAATGAAAGAAATTGGTGTCTTTCTTTCCAGTGCCTTGGGGGTGCAACATGGCGTTAGATATTGTAACGATTCAATGGCGTATCTGGGCTACATAGCATTATATTTGATGCAGACTCTTGAGCGACGATAACATCGAGTCACGCTGTTATAGCAGTGGTGTAGATGACAACCTTGAATATATGTTTTCTTGTCCCAATATCTAGGTAAGAGCAGCTAGTGCCATCTAGGAAACAGAGCGGGACCTTAGCTGTAGCAATATACAAATGAGAGCCTTGATGCTCAATACAGAGTAGTGGGATAACTAATCAGTTGAATGAACAGGATACATTTCTTTAAGCATCCGTAGCGAGTATAAGGCTACTACGCATTACGAGAACGAACTTGGTGGGCCACGCTTATAAAACACACGGCAGAACAGGAGCACAACTGCGCAGTGCAGCTCATTTCATCGCCCATCTTAACAGAGCGAAATGTTGCTAGTTTAGATATCAGCCGACAGCTCATAATATAGTGCACGCTGTTCACATACTGCTTAGTATCACGTGATGGGTAACACGAAGGTTTGTTTTCTCGCTGCAGAAGCGTATTCTCTTAGGCAAGCTTCTTTAGCGATACTAAATTGCTTTGTAATGAATTGAACAACGAGCCTTGCTTCCTACAACAATATCATATCTAGGTATCTCCGATGCAATGTCCAGACCTACCAGGTCTGGTTGTAATACAGGCAATCTTCGGTTACCTGACAGATCTTCTGAAACTGTGGAACTTACCTCCTTATACGCGTCTTGCGAGTATATGCAGCAGAAAAGAAATCTACACCATTTTTCGAAGCATCAGTAGATGAGCACCACTTATTCCAGCCAACTTCCTTCAGATAAACTTTTACAACACACGCACGCAACTAAGCAGTGTGGCGGCCGGCACTCAGTAGCACTACCATGAACAGACGACCGCAATCATAGAGGTGACGACATCATAGATTAAGTGATAGACACTTAATTGTTCTGTTAGCATCAACAAAAAAGTATTTCATCAGGGTTGCGGTCATTTGAACAGAGCGAGCGCAGAAGTTTGAACACTCGCCCGAATATCTAAGCAGAGTTTTTCTGTTCACGACATGCGCAGCGCCGTGGTGGTCTGGTGGCTAAGGTGCTCGGCTGCTGACCCGTAGGTCGCGGGTTCAAATCCCAGCTGCAGTGGCTGCATTTCCGATGGAGGCAGAAATGTTGTAGGCCCGTGTGCTCAGATTTGGGTGCTCGTTAAAGAACCCCAGGTGGTCAAAGTTTCCGGAGTCCTCCACTACGGCGTCTCACATTCTCGTATGGTGGTTTGGGACGTTAAACCCCACATATCAATCAATTGTTCACGACGTGCGGTGAGGAGTGGACCCTTTTTGCGGACTACAAGCGAGTAACACAAGGTCAATGGTCAGCAACTTCGGAATCAATGTAGAGAAATGAAAGATCAGCCGTCCAAGCATATCTAGCTTTTTTCTACTATGCCTTACCCTCCTAATTGTCGGGTATGCAGTCCCTTTTCATCGGGATCCCAGCTCAAAGGCACATGAACTGTTCCGCATACTACCAGTGATGATTCTCTTGGGAAGCTACGGTGCCATTACATGCTATCATATTGTCATTGGTACAAATGTAAAAGTTAGTGTTAAAGTATTTTGACATCCCTACTAGTATATCATCAAAACTTAAACAGAAGTCGAATGGTAGACTACATCGTAGTAGTACAATACGACAGGAGGAACCGATGTTTTAGGCCACTGTCTCAAATAACGCAGGCACACTCTAGTAGTGGCACTATACTGTAATTTTACTTCCCAAAACACAAGCCTGCACTGTACTGAATAGGCCAGTCCAAGCTTCATGGACCCCACCTGCTTTATCCTTCTGCGAGGGCGGGGAGGATGTTGAAAACATAATAAACGCCACAAGCTAGTGGAGAACAAAAAAGAAGAGAAACACGTTTGATCATGGAATGGCGCTACGATCACCGCGGAGTGCGTGCGTGTTCGCGTCGGTTCCGGTTGTCTTGAATGTTTTCATGGTTTTGTCTTTGACCAGCTACTCAAACTTTTCATAAAAGAACTTTTGAAGTTATCCGCACTCACGGGACATCTTGTTTGCTGGTGAGACTTTTCATATATCAAAAAACCACCCCGTACTGCACACCCACCACGCCCCTGTCGTGTTGAGCCTAGGCGTGCTCGCCGGTCGTCTCACCTAAGACTGCGCCGGCCGCGCTTCGGCACGTGGCATCTGCATCTCTCACCAGCGTGAGCCCGCACCTTCGTCTTCACTATGGAGATACAGTTTGCTGGCCCGGATATTTTACCGCAAGACGTGACCACCGAGTCTGGCTGGCTCACTGCTCGATCGCGCCGCTCACCACGCGACACTGACAACTCGACCCCGACCGACGAATCATCTCCAGCTCCAATTAACAAGCCCCGGTCTCAAGCGAGACAGCGTGTGAAAGCCCAAGTTTTAAAGGCGGGCCGCATGCCACCGCTTCCAATGAAGGACATAAAGATTGTTATTCGCCCCAAGGGTGCCCTTCACATAGCCAAGGTAGGCAGTCCCGTTGTGACTGCAGCCATTCTCCAAGCAGCCGAATTTACCGAAAACGAAAGGATAAAAGATACCGTCTGCCCAAATATACAACAAAACATTGTTGTCAGCACACCTGACCCGGACCATGCAAACCGGTACGTCCACATTTGTTCCATCCAAGGGGATGGTGTCACCCACGACGTGAATGCCTACGAAACCACATCTGAACACACGGCCAAGGGGGACAACCATGGAATCCCACTCACGGAGATCCCCTGGCAGATCCACAACAGTGTCTTCACTGCTCGATACCCGATGTCCCTAGCAGCCAAGCATAACGTCTCAATTACAAAGGAGGTTATCGCCTTTGACAGCCAGGACGTGCCTTATCAGGTCCGCTACGGGCCCACGTTACTCCCACGTATACTCTATCGGAAGCAGATTGACATTTTCTACCAGTGTGGGCGTCTGGGACAACGCATGGGCGTTCGTCCCTACCCCAAAAACAAGATTTGCCGAGGCTGCGGTGCACGCAACCCTTCCATCGATCATGACTGTGATCCTAAGTGCTCTCTCTGTGGCGGCCCTCATCTTACTGCTGAAAAAAGGCTGTCCTGTTTGTTATAAGACCGCATATGTTATTCGTGAATGCATTGGCGAACGACGGGCCAACAGCCAAGGTATCGACCGAGACGCCGGCCTCTCTACCCTCGACACCAAAGCCAGATCTCGTTCCCGCAACCAGGACAAAGAAAGGCGACCCACTCCAGAACTCCAGCTCGGTCCATGCAACAACGCTCAAGATCCCTGTCCGCACCAGGATTAGGCAGAAAATCTACCAACAATACCAAGGTGAGCTTCGCAAAGATCCTCAAGGGCACCTCGCGAAAGGGTCGTAACGCGAACAACACACAAGCTACCAGCCGTCCTCATTTGCCAGACAACCCAGAAATAGCTCAACTCAAGCGCGAGAACGCGTACCTACGCGACCTCTTAAGAAAACTGACGCAGGAGGTTAAAGCCATCAAACTGAGACGCCAACTCCCACACCTACCGCTATGGACACCCCTACCCATAGTCATGAGGCCTCTTTGACTCCTGCCTCCAAAAAGAGAGCTCTGCTGAATGGAGCCATGGGCCAAGTCCGCTCTGAGGTTAAGGACATGCTCATCGTGATCCAAATGACTATGAGAACTTTCCAACAGGCACTTGGCAGCATCCAGCACGCTTTCACGGGCATTGTTCAACGAGTGACGAACTTCGAAAATCACATTCTTACGCCTTCTAGCCAAGCTGCACCTGTCTGCGACCCTTCTGAAACGCCGATGGCGGCATCCCACGTTTTCTAGCGTGGCCAACACTAAACATGGCTCTCTCATTTGGCAGTGGAACTGCTGAGGATTTCACCGGAAACGATTGGTCCTTAATCAATACCTACGTGAGAATAGCCGCCACCCTGATGCCATTCTACTCCAAGAAACGAACAATGACCCTACCACAATTCCCCGTTATCAAACATTCCAAACAGCTCATCCACGTCGCCGAGTTTTCCATCCTAGTATGGCGTCGCATCCCCGTTTTTGAACATGATCTCTATAGCCCTCGTATTGAACACATTTCTTCGAAATAATTCCCAACCCTAAAAGAAAAGTATGCATCTTTTTTATACGTTTACAATAGCCCCAAGAACAAAGCGAAGTGTCGATTCCTCACTCTCTTTAAGAAGGTCACCCATGTTGCTGGAACGCCCCCTCTCTTTATCGGCGGCGATCTTAACCTTGCACATACTGGTTAGGGCTACTACATTCGAACGGAAGCTGCAGCTCGCAACCTCTGGCAACATTACCATGACTTTGGCCTCACCCTTATCACAGACCCATCTTTTCCCACGCGCCATGGTACCTCCACTACCCGGTACTCTACTCCAAAGCTCACAATTGCCTACCAAATCAGCATTGCACACTGGACTAACACCTAACAGTACCTTGGGAGTGACCATTAACTCATCGCTATCTCTCTACCTCATCTCGTTGCTGCGCCTTCCCTCACAAAAGAGTTCACTGTTGCCGACTGGGATGCATTTCGTAAGCTACGCAGGGCGTCACCTCGGCGGAGCGCATCACCGATATAAAAACTTGGACGCAAGCACTACGCACTGACGTCCAGACAGCCACTTGGGTGATAATCACAGATGCACCGGTTGAGCGCATGCGTAGCCGCCTATCCCACCTTTTGGAGGCTAAGGCCTCTATCGTAGCTCGGTGGAAGGGGCAGCGCCTAAACCGTCACATTAGATGCAAGATCTCTAAACTCAAGACATCCATAAAGGACCACTGTCAAACGTTCAGCCGGCAACAATGGACTGAGCTGTGTAACAAGATGAACGGGCAACTTCGCCTATCCTCGTGGAAACTCTTGAAACACCTACTCGACGCAACCAACACCCAAACTTCCCAACAGGATAGGCTACAGAAACTCCTCTATATGGAGACCTTTAAGCAAGGCCAGCAAAATGTGCTTGACTATTTCTGCAACAGGTACATCTCCAGAAGACAAGCCAGTCCACACAGCAATTACGTTGGTAACCGCAACCCCACACTAGACGCAGAATTTAGCACATCCGAAATAGATGCTGTCCTCTGTAAGCTAACTGAACGCTCTGCTCCAGGCCCGGACGGCATCACAAACAGAACCTTTCGCAATCTAGATGACGAATCCGTGTCCCATCTGACTCGCTACATACGATTGCTGGCGCAATGGCTCCCTTCCGCCTGCCTCGAAAACTGCGAAAGTCATCTTAATGCCGAAGCCCGGCGAACCATCTAGCCTCAACAACTTACGACCCGTTTCCCTCACTTCATGCGTGGGCAAGTTTATGGAACATGCCTTCCTGGCACATGTAATCACTTTCGAAGAAAACTCTATCGATCCCAACATCATCATTGGAATTCGACCTCACCTGTCAGCACAAGACACTATGCTGCGACTTAAGACCAAGATCTGAACGATCGCTCCCGTAACACCAAAGCTATTCTCGGACTTGATCTTAGTCAAGTTTTTGACAACTTTTCCCATGCTGCTAATCTGGAACAAGCTTGTCTTCTCCACATGGGAGAGCGAGCCTACAATTACATTCGTGACTTCCTCTTCAACTGCACGGCCACCGTTTTGATCGGAGATTTACGATCAGCCCTGATTACCCTTGGCAGTGTAGGCACTCCACAAGGGTCAGTCATCTCTACCATGCTCTTTAACTTAGTCATGCTTGGCCTTGCGCAGCAATTACAACAAGTCGACAACATCCACTACACTATCTAAGCCGACGACATCCCCTTCTGGGCGTGCCAAGGTAGTGATGGCCAAGTGGAGACAGCACCGCAGACGGCGACTGACACAGTTGAGGCCTATCTCCGAAGAACCAGACTGCGCTGTTCACCGAAAAAAATCGGAGCTGCTTCTTTACAATACCGTTCAGCAGGAACATCCCCCCAAAGACCTAATTGAGGATAGACCCTGTGACACCATCACCCTTCCCCTTCAAAAAGGCAGCCTTATCTCGCACGTCCCTAGTGTCCGTGTCCGTGGTCTCATTATAGCAGCCAATGCCTCTAACGGCTTGGCTCTCAGCAAGGTTTCCGCTCAATCTCACAACACCTTACGTCTTCTCAAACGCATATCCAACCGAAGAAGTGGTCTCAAATAAAACAGCCTTCCCCGCATCGTGCAGTTTTTGTCTTGTGTCATATCACCTACGTTGCTGCTTATCAGAACTGGTATCGTAGAGAACAAAACAAGCTTTATACCCTCATACGAAAGGTCTACAAGCAAGCACTTGAACTCCCGCACTGCACTGGCACTGAGCATTTCAACCAACTGGGAGTTCACAACACCATCTCAGAACTCATCGAAGCCCAACAACGCGGTCAGCTAGAACGATTAGCATGCACTGAAACGGGACGTTCTATTCTCGCCACGCTTGGCTTCACGTATCATCAGCAACACGGCCCGAAACTATCAATTCCGCATAACATCCGCAGCTGGATCCACGCGGTTCCCATCCCTAGAAACATGCATCCTGAGTACAACAGAGCCCGGAGGCAAGCTCGCGCTAGAGCCATTACAAAAGCCCTTGTCCATGAACCTGGCGCCACATTTGTGAACGCAGCTCAGTATCTTCAAGACACACGTTTTGTAGCTGTCGCCAGACGCAATGTAGTCCTACGCCATGAGACCAGCGTTACTACTTTCTCTGCCAAGACAGCTGAAAAAGTGGCCATCGCCCTGGACCTGTGACACCATCGTATGCAATTCTCGCTAAGCCGTCACTAACCACAGCAAAGGCTGCGTTTCTCCTCAAGCGCTTCGAATCCTCTGCCAGGCACCACACTCCAAAGAAAACATGATCACCCTGACATGGATCCCCGCTCACGCGAGCCCAGTCCACCCACACGTCCGCAACCTCAACGAGGTCACCCACTGCCTTGCGCGAGGCCTTGTCAACCGCGCTAGAGCTACTAGAGACGAGATGGACACCAGAGACAACCTCACTACCTACATTGGTCTGGTTAAGAAAATTTACCTCAGACGCCAAGCCTTTCCCCCACCGTACCCCAAGCTCAACCAAGCACAGGTCACCACTTTGCGTCTACTTAAAACAAACACGTATGCCTCACCTGCCCGCTTTCCCTTCATAATCGCGGAGATGTACACAACATCCCACTACCGGTGCTGTGGCACTCACCCGGCTACGCTTCCGCACATGCTGTGTGATTGCCCGGCACAGTACAGACACATTAACGCCACGACCCTTTCGTCGAAGCTCCTTGAGGCCCTGCGGAGCCCCGCTCTTTACGACCAAACCTGGGCGACCCAGGACGCCCGTGAGGCAACGTTGAGGCAAGCCCTCGACGTCACCTCATGGAACCCTTAAGCCCTGCCACCTACACCTGTTGGTTTCTTATAATAGAGTTTATTCCTCCTCCTCCTCCTCCTCCTACCACGCTCGATCATGGCGTTACAATGTCTTCTGACCGAGTTATTTCACGTCAGTTATCTTCCTAGCGTCCAGAGCAATCTTCGACAATGAGCGCAAAAACGGACAAAGGACAAGAAACTAAGAAAGGACAAGCGCTGTCTTCGTATGAGTCAGTGATTAAAAAAAATGCACATCCATGTATTTCAACACAGCACCTCACGTGAGCGTGTACGAAAAATTGCACAACAGTACTCAATACGTTAAAAAGAAACCGCTTATTATCAGACCTGACGAAGTACGTGGTAAATATGTTCAAAATGCCAAAAAATGCACAAAGAATGGTAAAAAGCAACGGAAGCATAGTTCTCCCCTGTGATATAGTTTTCTTTGTGGGAGGCGCGCTGAACTGCTCACTCAACCACCTTCTTCAATTCTGCGCTGATAATTGAAGGCGGATCCCAAACAGGCCCAATCTCAAATTTTTGCTTACTGCAGCAATTGATGCACAGCTGCGCCCTTTGTCGATGCGTTTGCAACTGAGAAGTGAGACCTTTTTATTGCGGCAGCAATTATATGAACACTCTCGGCTACATCTCACTGCGGGCGTCGGCGCCAGCGTCGATGTCATGCACCATATATATATATATATATATATATATATATATATATATATATATATATATATATTGTAACAAACAAATACAACGCCGGAAGCTAAAACAGCTATTTATTTATGGCGAACTTGCGCCGTTAACTAAATACCTAAGGGTTGACCTGAGCTCGCTAGAGAAATCCTCGTAAACCTCTTCTTTTTGCTTCTCGCCGCGCGCCGCTCCTTCGAAAAACCACCAGCCTTCTTTTTTCCAGCGCGTGGTGTCGTGACACGTGCAGCCAGCGTTGCATGGCGCGTTTCGCTTGTAAGTTGGTCTGGCAGAATTCACAGGAGCAGGAAGCGGCGCAAGGCTTCAATAGGTGCCTAACGACATGCGGCATTAGTCCCCCTCCCGAAACGCATCGTCCCGATGCGTACGCTGAAGTCGAACAGTTTTGTACAGCAGTATTGATGTGATGCTTGAGCACATTTATCAGTTTTCTCGTTTAGTGCCTTTCGTAGTACGGTTTCATTCGTACTACACGTAAGACTTCTGGGTGATTCCTGCGTCGGGTTGAGCACACTTGGCCTTCAGGAATTATTCGTAGTTTAGCATGCCTAACCGGCAAAGTACTTTGTATGGGCGGAAATAGCGCCGCATCAGTTTTTCCGATAGGCCAGGTGCGCGTACAGGCGTCCATACCCACACTTTGTCTCCGGGGTTGTACTGTACGTCTCTCCGCTTGAGATTATAGCGACTTGCGTCGGAGCTTTGTTGTAAAATGATACGATGTCTTGCCGATTACCGTGCCTCTTCGGCCCTTTCTATGAAGTCGCCGATGTGCGGGTCACTCTCATTCGAATCGTTGACAGGTAACATCACGTCTAAGGTTGTTGTGACCGCCCGACAATAAACAAGTTGAAATGGCGTGAAGTGCGTCATTTCTTGTACTGCGGTATTGTACGCCAATGTAGCATAAGGCAAAATACTATCCCATGTCTGGTGCTCAATGTCCACATGCATCGAAATCATGTCGTCGAGAGCTCTGTTGAGTCTTACAGTTAATCCGGTTGTTTGCGGATAGTATGCTGTAGTCCTTCTATGGTCGGTTTGGGTGAGCTTCATAACAGACTGCATCAAACGGGCAGTAAATGCTGTTCCTTTGTCTGTAATGACAACCTGCGGTGCGCCATGTCGTAGTACGATCTGAGTGACGAAAAAGTGGGTTACTTCGTTTGCCGTTCCTTTTGCGAGAGGTTATGTCTCAGCATATCGAGTTATGTAGTCTGTTGCTACAACAATCCAGCGCTTTCCCGATGAAGAGAGAGGAAATGAACCAAGCAAATCCATTCCCAATTGCTGAACTGGCCCATTTTGGTGGCTCTATACGGCAGTATATATATATATATATATATATATATATATATATATATATATATATGTGTGTGTGTGTGTGTGTACCAGAGAGTTTTGGCAGATTGCATAATTGAGTGGCAAGACCCTATTCCGGGATGCCAATGAAGTTGGCCCCTGCTTTAGCGTGTTTCATCAAGAGCGCTGGGCATTCAAGTTCGAGCAGCCGAACAGGCACTTCTCCCAAGCCTCTGTAGTTGGGAAGAGAAAATGGGTTGAAAAAGGAAGGTGGTTCGTAGGGCACGAAGCAACGACGTGGTAGGCATCGGCAATGACCTGGCGCGTCGAGCCAAAAAATACCTGGTGACCGCCTGACTGAGATAGGTGTTCGTCTGGAGGCGGCATAGTATTCGCTCGTCCGCTTTCTTCAAACCACTTGCGGGTCCCGGTACAGGTGGCACGAATACGTTTAATAGACAAGAATTTTGCGAAAGCGCGTCAGATTCGTATTGCTATGTTTAGACTCGGTACATGGAGGGGTAACGGCCCGGATAATAGAAGCGCGACCAGCGGCGTTTTCCGCCTCGTTACCGGGCAGAACTAATTGGCCTGGGGTCCATACTGTACAAATGGGGTGAGGGTTGAAGCGCCAAGAGGCTGCCCGAAGTAGGTTAGTTGCCAGCGGGCTGAGCACGATCCCGTCAGGATGATGCGTGAGGTGGGATGCGAGACGGCCAAAGCAAGGCGGCATCCTCAGCTTGCGTCACAGTGTTGGCTCTAAAGGAGAGGCCATCAACGTGTCTGCCTTCTGTGATCACGGCGGCCTTGAAGTGACAAGAGGGAGAGGGGCCCGAGATGTCTACGTAGAAATTGCCAGGTCGGTCGGAGGAGTGTCTCAACTGAAGGGCCGTGGAACATTCTAGTCTACGGCTGAGATATAGCTCACGGTTCAAGCTGCGGGGTAAGGGTTCCACGCACAGTTTTCGCCGCCAAAGTTCCGGTATCGACGTCAGAGTGTCTTGATCAAAGATCGCATTGAGGCCGAGCCTGTGTAGTAGACGTCGCCCTGAGGGCGTCTGTGACAGACAATTAATTTGGATAACACGATGAGCTTCCCCCAGCTCTGCAAATGAGTTTGTACCTCCAGTGCCACGAATCGGCTCTTGGATGTGGCATTGGGAAGGTTGAGTGCATGTTTGTACACTCAACGAAGGAAAACGTCCGGCTGGCGCTCGTGAAGACGATGCAGGCGAAGATAAGGTGAGGCGTGCAGGACGCGACTGGTCACAAACGCAAGGGCCAACCGTATGGACTGAGTTCCACGGAGGCCACCGCGCTTTGTAAATGTTCACCGTATTGTACGGCTCACGTGTTCGCTGGGTCGTCAGAGGCTTGCTATTGTGTCCTTCGGATCAAAAGATGAAGTGATGTGGAGCCGAAGAACTCCAATTTTCTCCAAGGATGAAACAAAACCAGACGAAAGCAAAACCTGGGGTGGAGGTAAGTGGGATACCTAGAGAATAGCCAAGTTACCTGGAGAGCACTCTAGGCCACACGAAGCAGCGTAGGCGTTCACCAGAAAGGCAGCCTTTTATAGACGTTCTTCAATTTGTGCTTTGGACTGTGGGGTAATTCTTGGCGCCAAAAGCATCACATGAAGAAATAATCACAAAGAAACAATCTCTGTGATTATTTCTTCCTGGGGTGCTTTTGGCGTCTAGAATTACCGCTCAGTATGACGAACCAATTAGCCCAACAACAAGTACTTCTAAGTTACATTTGTGCTTTGGAGTTGGTATCGGTCAGAGTTGTAATATCGTCGACGTATAGTGCGTGGTGTATTCATTCCCTCGACCTCGCGCAGAAGATAAGGGAGTTTCTTCATGGCCAGGTTAAAGAGTAGGAGTGACAGGACTGCACCTTGGGGTGTACCCTGTGTGGCTAATAGGTACGGGCTCTGTTCGATGGAATCGAGGCGGATGAAAGCTGCGCGATGAGATAGACAGGATTCAACGCGTAGTTTCCCTCGCGGAGGAGATGGCTGGTCCTAAATCCAGTGAACGTACACTCGCGCGCCCTTATCTAGGGGTTGGGAACACCTTGTGTCTTGGTGGTGTTGAAAATTTCACCGGGACGATTCTGTTGTTACGGGGCGCACAAAGGTCACTGCAATCGTGCACAGTCTCCGTTTGCAAAGAGTGTGCTTTTAAGACACAGCAAAGTAACAACTGAGACACTTATTCACGTATGCAAATAACGCACGAAACGTACTTGTGAGTACGTTTTGTGCGTTATTTGCGCGTGAGAAAGGCGATGCACGTTTTGATCTGCTTGCCATTCTGCGCGTGACCTTCCATTGTGTTGCCATCGCGTTCGTTGCTTCGCCTTTGCGCAAAGCTGTGCCTTTTCTTTTAGGGGCGAAGCTCCTTATAATGGCACCCGTTCGTCCCTAGTAACCGTTGTAGTATGTAACAAGTATACCATTTTGATCTCCAAGGTGGAGTTTGTGAAATATTTCTCGTGTGCATTGTTGATCAATAAAAAATAGTGCTTAATGTACATGCCAATGGCTGCTAATGGGGAATGAAAGTGAGGAGCATTCAGCTTTTAGTTATTGCGTACGCTTCAATCCCCATTAGCAGCCATTGGCATGTACAATGAGCACTATTTGACAAGAAAGGGTTGCTACGTTATACTCGCTGGGTGTAACCTCCATAGTTTTGAAAAGGCATAGCGAGCGTTGAGCCGCAGTGCCATGAATAAAATGAACTAGTATATGCCAAGAACTCGAGGTGGTTAAAGGTGGGAAGTATATACGAAGCGCAAGCCGTAAGAAAGTAAAAGCCGAATTCTCCTGTCTCTCATTCCTCCTTAGCAGCCATTGGCATGTACACTGAGCACTATCTGACAAGAAAATGTTGCTTCGTTATACTCACTGGGCGTAACCTCCTTCGTTATTAGAAAGGTTTAGCGAGCGTTGGGCCGCAGTGCCACGAATACAGTGAACTAGTATATACCATGACTCGAGGTGGTTAAAGGTGGGAAGTAGACCCGAAGCGCCAGCCGTAAAAAAGTGTGCGTGTGCCACCTCTCGTTTAGTTCTTGGAATGTCCGCTGGATGGTGGTGCTTCTATATGGGGAGTTTATGATGAAAAGGTGCGAGATGGTGGTACTTGGAGTGTAGATTAGATGGATGAATGGACACACAGACAGATGCAAGAATGGATGCATGAACGGACGCAGGGGCGGCTGCATAAACGAACGCAGGGACAGACGCACGAACCGACGCACGCACGAACGGGCGGATAGACGCATGGACAGTCACGCGGACTTGACGCATGTATGGACGGAAGCAAGAACGACTGTTCGAACGAATGCTTTGCACCACTCTCCATCATTCACTCCGTGGATATGCCGCCAATTTTTTTAATAGGATTGCCATTTAAATAAGCCATCGCTACCAAATTGACATGTTCTGACACCTGCCGCGATTCCGCATATCTGCTCACATAATTCGTTAAGAAGATCCGTCCACTACATAGCATTCTTGTAGTGCTCTTTTTTTGAAGAAGTATTTATTAGAGGCGTAGCTGTTCTAGGCAGCCTGCTTATCATGCAAATGGCCTGGGTTTTTTTTTCTCGCTCATATCACGTATATTTATCATATATTTACTTTAACTCTTTCTTGATGTTTTATTCACGACAAAATGATGATTTATTGCTCCCAACGATTGACAATAGCAAAGGAATTTGGGAGAATCAAATTCTTTAACGGTCTCGCGTTTACAATTTCGCAAGAAATGTTTTGCTCAAATCAGCTTTGTAAGCATCACTATATACAACCGCGATAAACTGCTCACTCAACTAACAAATAACAAAACTAAAATTATACACCACAACAAAATTTCAAATAGAACAAAAGCTTGTTGTTGAAACCTTATTTGAGCAAAATAGGTTAGCACTTAACTTTCTTTTTAAAGCGAAATCGGACCTTACGTATCATACCAAATAAAGTGCATGAACAATAATATTCCAAGATATCTTTCTGAGTCACAATGTTACCTTTAATGTCATCAGCTAGATACTTAAGTACCGCAAATTTCCATCTTCTGCTGATAGATCAAATTACACAACCAAAAAGAAACGGGCTGTGATCGAGATGATACTTCTAATTCAAAAGATCATCTGGAAATGCGGGCAGTGCTGATGTGTGGTGCGTCATGCTGCAACAGCGTTTTTAGAAGAACTATGTAGTAAAGCTATGTGCTTCTACAATTGCCATGATGTTTTAGCCTGTTATTTTTTCTTTTGTATGCGTCAAAATATGTTGATGAATGAAGCGATCACAATGATAGGTTTTCTTTTTTGTTCTCTCACGAAGAAAGTTTTCTTTGAATAGCTGAACCAATTACTTGTCGATTGAATATAATTGAGAAAACCACAATAAAGGCAGTAGGCAGGACGTGAAGGGAGATTACGCAATAAGTTAGATAACCTGTGATTTCCGAAAGGGCATTTCGGTTCAACCAATTGTGACTGCCGTGTGGGACAGTCAGAACCACGGTTTCAAATTTAACTAAGATCTACTGCGCGACGCTCGTAGCACAGAGACTTATCTCAAAGCTTAAACTCCATCATGGTATGCTTAGATCATGCACAGTGTTGCTCGAAAGCTAGAGAGTTCAAACCTATTCTACCCACAACATGTGTAGACACGAATTATAATATATTCTAGCAAATATTTAGTTTTGAGAAGAAAGGGGCTACCGAATGCACCAGGAAATTATTTTGAGTGTGCTAGGTGAGCTGAAAAATTCGCAATATTTCGCCGAACAGTCAGATTCAGACATTGCATTTCAAGTTCCTTGGTAAGTCAATAAAGAAAGCTAAAGTGTTTGACAAATTGTTGTACTTATCAATAATTGATTGATTGATACGTGGCGTTTAAAGTCCTAAAACCACCATATGAATATGAGAGACGCCGCAGTGGAGAGCTTCGGAAATTTCGACCTCCTGGGGTTCTTCAACGTGCACCCAAATCTGAACACACGGGCCTACAACATTTCCGCCTCCATCGAAATTGCAGCCACCGCAGCCTGCCGGGATTCCATCCCACGACCTTCGGTTTACTTATAAATAATTGCGTTTTACTCAAAAAACAATTTGCAGTAGTTGACACAGGTACGTGCTAAGAGATGTTCAGCAAAATTTGTTAGAGTTAGTTAAATATATTGTTAGATGGTATTTTACTTGCACGACTGAGGCAGTTACTATAGGTAAAGAGTCAGTAATGAACATAACACACGGGCGCACTAAAAAATTCGCCGCCACAGAGAGGCGGAGACAACGTGCGTGAAGGAAGAGTTGCACTCTTGCGTGGACAAAAAGAAGACATAGTTGAAAGCACCAAGTTCTAGTTCCATGCGTTCATATTATGAAATATATATTATATAAGGTTTCTCTAAGAGGGCAGCCTTAAATGCGTACTTTCAACTCAAAACACTCAGCTTTTTAATCATTAAACTGCCACATTTAAATTGTTCCACAAAACCTGAACTGTCACTTTTGCGTTTTATGCTAGGTAAAAATAATATCTCTGCCACAAATATTGCGCAGTGATTCATAGGTGAATAGGAACGGAAGCGAATTGACGTAAGCCGCCCTTTGTCGTGAGATGATGCATGCGCATGCTTTGTCTGGTACACGTCGAGGCCTCTTGCTAAAATCTTCTTTATATCACTGAAAAAACGTGGTGACGAACCCTTGTTAAGTTACAACTCATTTGCAGAAATTTATGTGCTATTTTGTGACTTGTCCGCAAGCATGAGTAAACAGTGAGAATGTCTTCTTTCAAAGTAAAAAGGCAGAGTAAGCTTGTGGTTTCTAACAGTTGATCAGTGGTTCCCAGTCCATAAATGTTTTGAGGCAATAAACAAACACGTCGTACTGAAGTAGACGCCACGATAAAGCGAGAGCAGCGATGTGGTCCTTGTTTGGACGCTTTCGATGTCGTATATCACCATTTCCTTTTTCGGGCTTCGACTTTCTGCACCCGTAGGCCGTGGTGTTATTAACTGTAACACTATTTTTTCTCCGCTCTTCCTACCCACAGGCTCGTCAGGCCCAGTGGCTGTATAATAGAGACCATTGTTTTCTTTAAATGTGGGTGGTTACTGAAGGAGACAGTGGCAATCGTGACTCTACATCTGGTTTCGTACTTTATAAGCGCGGTGCCCTTTCAGTGTTTTCACAATGCATGGCCTACTCCTACTTGCTTTTTACGAGCGCCCCAACATGTCTTCTCGTTGGCAAGGGAGATAAGAAGTGCATAATAAGTAGAACTGTGAACTAACACACCGAAATAGCGTTTGTTGTGTTGTGATGCGCTTTAGCGGACGTCTACAAAAAAGGAGGCAAGGTTAAGCATAGCAACATGTAAGTATACTGAGTCTTTTTTTTTCCTTAAAAACGGAACAAAACGTTGACTGCAGGTTGGGACGATAAAGAATTAGTTGCGGTAATGTCTTTTTACTCATAGCGAGCAGTGTTCTCTGTAAAGTAAGCCAGCGCTGTCAAAACAGACGATGCCGCAGTGCAATGTCGTAGTGTGCAATTTCTGGCATGATGTTTATGGGACTACCCAAGGATCTATAGTTGGAAGATAATCGTGGTTTTTCCGAACTCATTCTTCACACATCACCTGTGATACTAATATAGCCAGTTCTAAACATAACTATGTTGGGCGTAGTCGCGTGACGGACAATTGGGTTTAGAGTGCACGACGTTCTGATTATAGAGCTAGTTGTGGTTGTGTGAGTGCACGCGTGTTTTTCAAGTCAACATCTGTAGTTGCGTATAAGAGGTTTTGAAAAATCACGTGGGCTGTCCGGTCACTTGAAAGAGATGCACCTTTTGTAATTATGGTGGCATGTACGACTATTGATAGGTACGGAAAATTTCTTGTAAGTCAACATTTCCACATTTACTGTCATTTGTTAGATAATACAAGCAACGAGTTACCATCTGGGAAACGCACATAGCGATAAGGGAGCATCGAGGCCAGTACTTCGGTACAATACGGACCTCAATGAAGACACTGGTTCCCACACATTAGGCGAAGAGAATAAAAGAGTGTCGATAACTTTCCACGAAGTGAAGTGGTTTAATTGCAATTTGATAACGGCGAGGTGGAGATTCCCGCCATTCCCGGCATTTTTGAAGCGAATCGTAGACGCGCCGTTTTGTGCGTTGGTGTCTGTTTCCCTTGCTAAATAAGCCACATGTAATGGCTCCGCGGTTACCATCAGTTTGCGTCCTTTAGGTATTTCAAAGTAGCTGCGAACTGTTCGCAAGATGGATTAAAATTAGTCCATTAGCCTCGGCTACTTACGTGGGCTAAGAAGTTAATTGTTTAATTCCTATGACTATACCCGTAATCAATCATTTTGCGACCCTGATGATGACTTCTTCCACAGTGAAAAAAAAAAACGGTGCAAGTAACAAGCAGATGCCTCCTTTCTGCAATGTTTGCATAATGTTGCGTACATTTTTTGAAAGACGCTGTATTGCAAACCAGGCAGGATTGGCATGGGACTCGGGACGCGCTATCAAAAGTTGGAACAGTTCCACCAAATTCGACAGGGCTGGTAACCCTAAGCCTGGTCCGCGCATCCCTTAAGCGAGGCTATACGCCGTTGCGTGGCCAATGTCTACAGGACTGAAGCCAATCAATGCGTTGAAGTCAATCAATTGTGTACTTTAACACCGTTTACATAATCATGTCATGGTACTGTCGTTGAGCCCATCCTACAGATCTACGTACGCTAAAATGAACATGAAAGACACTGTGCCGATTCCCCAGTAGCTTTGCCCTACGCGGCGACATTATTTTATAAACACACAGCCACGCAGTAAAAACGCAAGAGCCACTTTTTCCTGAAGCTACGTATTCGCTGGGCCTTCCTGCGGGCTGCAATTAATGTTTAGGAAGAGGGAGGGAAGCGCACTGTTTGACAAAAAATCACTGTGATTGTTTATTTTTTGAGTTTTTCAGGTTACTTGATCTATGTAACGTTTCTGGTTAAAGAATTTGTATATTCATCGTTAGTACAATCATAACATTGTAACTGCGAGCCGAATATTTATCAATGCTTAGCAAAACTCGTTAATGTCACAACTTCTCTGATTCATGTGAAAATACAGGATAGACGTATCCTTCCTTTCGTTTACGTCGGTATCACTGTTTTTCTATTCGTTCTGTAATTTTTTCTCAACAAAAAAAATCTGTTCAGCCTTATAGATGCGCGCGACACATTCTTCGCGGGTTTTGGACAATGCCAAAATATATACATAGGATACCAGAATGCCCAAACTTTTTGCTTTTGGACAGGCTGTTGCCTTCAAATTTTTCAAAAATGTTTTTCAACTGTCCTCGTTGAGTATTCAGACATTTTATTTCTGTGTAATGCTTATATATAAAAGATTCACGTTTAGAAGCAGGACTAACTGTTTTACGGAGCCAAAATTCACAATCCTATTTACAAAGCACCTGCTTGTACCAGTGTTCTTTTCTTAACCTAAACTAAGTTATATAACTAGGAACGCAAAGCTTGAGTATGTTGCACAGAAATGAAAGTTATTTTTATACAATAATGCTGTCTTTTCATCGGTGAACAGCAAAGGTCTCTCAACATTGCGAGTGAAATATTTGACAAAGTATCCAAAAACTTACAGCGATCAAATCTGCTACAACTTGATGTCAATCACAGGTTATAAATACATGTAACAATCCTCGCGCATTCCTTCAATATGGTATAATTAAACTGCGCGATGTCTATTTTGCTGACGCATTGAAATGATCGTAAAAATTGAAGTCATTTATGACACTTGCATTTGTAGCATGTCAGAATATAAGGTTGGCTCATTGGTTTGGGCCCGTGTTTAGAAGTCGAAGAGTGGAAGAAAAATCATGGCGCTCAGCACCACACTGCTTGTTATGTTCCTGTCTGTGTTGGTCATTTTTCTGCAAGGAACGCGCATCGAAATTTGTGGAAGAAAGAAGAGATACTTTAGGTAGGAAAATACATCCACGATCTTTCTTTACCAACAAAATGTTTGACTGTGTCAATGTATTTGTTCACGAGACTTACCTGGCATGTTATATCTTGTTGCCATCACTAATGGGTGTTGGTGATGCACATCCAGCAATATTACTTCTATTGTAACTTCAGGCTGTGCTTTTAAATCACAAAAGAGAAAAAAAGAGCTATGAATAATGTTCTACACGGTGTACACTAAATTCATTCGTCCTAGAAAAGGAAAACATCTGACAAAAATCCTCGGGAAAAAAAACTGTCCATGATGGTATTTTATGAAGTTGCGTGGTCTTAGAGTCGCCGTTGATCGCTTTTTGTTCCGCAGCTGGAGAGTCAGACGTTGTTACGTCTATAGTTATGTTTACCAGAGTTTGTCAACAAATTGTGTAGGTAATAATTTTTTCATGTGACCTAGTGTGAGAGTTAAAACTGGCAGCGCGTAAATGCTGAACGAGAGTCGCACAACCCTTGAATGCACGGGTGGTCTCTAACAACATACTTTGTAACAATGTGCAGTTTTGTAAATCCCTGAAATAAAACAATTTATAAATGGTTCGGCGATGCAAGCTTTATACTGCATTTTTTTACTCGCAGTGTGCAACAGTAACGAGGGAAGGTGTCGGACTCCAGATCGTATGTATTCGTTTTTTTCTTCGTTCGCACTATTCACACTGTATGCTTCATCTCTAGTAACACATAATTATCCATCGAATACCATAGCAATGCAGCACCTTTTCATGACACAAGTTTTCACTGACCCAATACAGTTCGGAAAATTAATATCGCATGCAGTGCTGATTAATAGCACATCTCTGTAAGAAATATTTTATTTTTAATAGAAAAAATATTCAGAAACTCACTTGAACAGTTTCTATGAAAGCGAGGTTATATGAGTCATTCCGGGTTTTGCCTTTGATAATATCAAGTTTTACTAGTAAAACAAAACGCCACCGTATACTGTGTGCTGTCCAATGCTTAGCTCGCGTGTATTATGTCTATATAAACGGAGCACCCGAATTAGTACCAGCCACATGTAGGTTACAGTGCCTGACACTTTGCAACATTACCCATCATTATGCTAAACTGTACTGCAATATAGCTAATTGATTTATATGTGGGGTTTAACGTCCCAAACCCACCATATATTAGGAGAGACGCCATCGTGCAGGGCTCTGAAAGTTCGATCACCTCGGGTTCTTCAACGTGCACCCAAATCTGACCACACGGGCTTACAGCATTTCCGCCTCCATCGAAAATACAGCTGCCGCAGCCGAGTCAGTCATATAGCTAATGCTAGACTACGTGAAGCAACATAAATCACCCGCTACTCGCAACATAACAAATTACACTGCATCCTTGGACCATAGATTACTCAGCCTCCGGCTCCAACAAGTGGTGAGAAGCAGCCTAAGAGTTTGTGCTTCAAGTGGTTAGGCATAAGGATTGCCTAAAGAAAGAATCCAAGCTGGACCTTTTCCACGGCGCAAAACCGGACGCTGAATTGCGTCTCTCCGGCCCGATAAGGCGGTAACGCTAATATGTGTTAGACAAGGCTAAAAACTCACGCGTACATGGGATGCAGAGGTAAAGAAGGGAAACACACTGAAGGTTACTGTCAAATGATGTCGGAGGGGTCGCTCCTTCAAAGTGTCTGCAGGTGAAACACTTCATTTAAGACTCTCTTAGTGACAGTCGTTGTTGCCGTCTAGTTCACATTAGCCTATGGATAACACATCCACTTCTAACTCAGCCATTAACCTATGGACTAGGCTCAGTAAAGCCATGCAATACGTAGGAACAATTCTCGGTGGTCAGCTAGAGCAGAAACTTTCAGAATGTTTGGCAGTGACCACATTTGGTAGTTTGGAAGCTATATATAGAATGAGCTCATACAGGGCCTCGTATTTGGCAGGGTGACTGACGGCTAACCATTACATCGCAAGATTATATATCGGACGTGGTGGCTTCGCTTACCGAAATCCAAAAGTTTTGAGCCTCTTGTGCCAAGATTTAGGTCAGTGCTAAAAGCTCCCAGTAGTCAAAATTACTGAGGCCTGTCCACACTTGTTTCGTATTAGGATCGTGGCTTCGAGACGTAGCATCATCACAATCATCATCATCAGCCTGACTACGGTCACCGCAGAACAAAGGCCGCTTCTATGTTTCACCAATTAACCCGGTCCTGTGCTTGCTGCTTCCAATTCAAACCCGCAAACTTCTAATCTCATCTGTCCATCTAACGTTCTGTCTACCCCTAACTCGCTTGCCTTCTAGGGGAATCCAGTTAGTTACCCTTAATGACCAGTGGTTATCCTGTCTTCGAGCTACATGCCCGACCTATGTCCATTTTCTCTTCTTGATTTCGACGACAATATCATTAACCCCCGTTTGTTTCCTAATCAACTCGGTTCTGTTCTTGTATTATAAGGTAACACCTACCATTTTTCTTTCCATTGTTCTTTGCGTCGTCCTCAATTTAGGCTGAACCCTCTGTAAATCTCCAGGTTTCTGCTCCGTATCTAAGTACCGCCAAGATACAGCTGTTATACACCTTCCTCTAAAGAGATAGTGCTAATCTACCTGTAATAATTTGAGAGTGCTTGCCAATTGTGCTTCACCCCAATCTTATTCTTTTAGTTACTTCAATCTCGTGGTTCGGCTCCGCAGTTAAAACCTGCCCTAACTAGACATAGTATTTTACAACTTGAAGTGCACTATTACCTATCTCGAAGCGCTGCTCTTTTCCGAGGTTGTTGTACAATACCTTCGTTTTCTAAGATTAAATTTAAGACCCACCTTTCATCTTTCCTTGTCTAACTCCGTAATCTTGAGTTGCGATTCGTCCCCTGAGTTACTCAGGAATGCAATGTCATCGGCGAAGCGCTGGTTACTAAAGTACTTTTCATTAAGTCTTATCCCTAACTGTTACTATTCTAGGCTTTTAAAAACATCCTGTAAGCACGCGGTAAACAGCATTGGCGAGATTGTGTCCCCATGCTTTACACCCTTCTTGATTGGTATTCTGTTGCTTTCTTTATGAAGCACTATGGTAGCAGTTGATCCCCTGTAGATTTTTTCCAAGATGTTTATATATACTTCATCGACACTCTGATTCCGCAGTGTCTGCATGGCGGCTGATAGTCCTACTGAATCAAACGCCATTTCGTAATCTTTAAAGGCTATGTATAGTGGTTGGTTATAAATAGCCTTCATAGATTACGAGAAGGCGTTTGATTCAGTAGAAATTAATTCAGTAGATTCGAAACGTATAGCGCAAACTATATCAATCACAACATCAACTCATACAAATTAAAATAGCTCGGAAACCAATGAACGAGGCCTCTGAAAAAAAAGTCGTATGCAATAGCCTGTAGCTCGCGATGATGATGAGGACAAAGGAAGTGGAGTGTGTGTGTCCAAGCTGAAACTGTTCATTCAGTCGCACTTTGGCCGGTAAAAGGAAAGGCAGAATACATTGATACACAATGACACTGATAGCCGTTCAGAGCAGTGGTTGTCCATCGAATGGTGATGATTGGAGTGCGCCGCCTTATATACATCACACACCGAATTTTCCAGCCAGATCATTGGTCGTCGCGCAAGCTCTGGAATAAGCTCGAGTGTTCGTATCTTGCGCGCAATCATATCTCGAATTCCGATGGTAGATCTAGATCAATATTTCTAATGGCATATTGGGAGCGTAAATTGTTTGTTCCAATGGCAGATTGAGAGCAACCACAGATAACGAATTGCTCCCTGGAGCGAGAATTCTTGCTTTACCGAAATAAGGGTATTTGACCGGATGTTCACGTGACGTATCAAGCCGTTCATCCGGTCACGGCCTGATGTTTACAGTCGTGAAAAACCGGGGACAGCAGGCTTCGGGCCCCCTTGCTATAGATTTCAGCGCACCAACTGCCCGCGTCGAGCGCCACGCGCCCCAGTCGCATGTTTTGCGAGAACAAACCCACTGGTATCAGTGTGCTCCGTTCGCGCGGTGGCCTAGCACTCCCAATATCTCATTGGAATTCATAGAAAACAAAACGATCTACTAGAATCATGAGTTTGTTGAACACTGAAGGCGGAAATTGCGCTTAGCAATGCTGACAGTGTAGTCGTGAACCGAGCACAGAAAAAAGCAAAATAAGAACGTGCGTCGCAATGCCACCCTCTGAAAAAAATCGCCTGATGCTCTAAACAGAACCCCGGGACGATGCATGCTAAAATAATTAACAACCACAAATCGAGAAAGGACAATAAAAATAAGCATAGGCGAGAAATCGCAATAATATAGCAAGAAGTACAGTCCGTATCCACTGAGGTAGAGTCCCCAGGCCCACAGTTTACGCCGGGCAAACTCGGTGAAGTGGCTGCGCAGAATTTTGGGGTTGGTTTAGCGGCGGCTAGGCGAAGCTAATACTTAGTGGCCCACAGTTGATGCTTCGTATTATTTGCAAGCGACAACGCGAAGCGTTTCGTTTTAGTGTGGACGCCTTACGTTCCAATTTGAGTTTAAGTAAGTGAACTCATAAAATAAAAAAATAAAAATACAAAAAATATTAGCGTGAAGAAAAGAAATATTGACAATGTGTTGCGATAGATAATCAGCATTGTCGAGGTACTCATGGGCGTCTGCTCTATTGCCAAATATTTTTATGCGTCTTTTTGGCAGACTGCATTGCCCAGAATTTCGCCATATAGATATCTGCGGCAGAAAAGGCGTATGGCGCTGGTGTCCATAGATGACTTCGTTCTCGGGTGTCACGAAACATTCTTGCTTTCGCACTGAATGATGCACGCAATTCATGTCCCACCTATGCTTTTGATGAGTTACATCTTATAAAAACGTATCTTCATTGCCGTGCAATAATATACATAGCATTTCATAATTATATCATCGCACTGTATTGATTTTGCAGGCTGCCGGTGCCCGCCGTTAGCACCCATTGGAAGGTGGTCAGGACTCCATTATTCCTACCGCCCCTGGGGCCAACGGTGTCGCTGAGGCGCTTTTATCCAGAACTGCAACTCGTTTCCATCAGAAGTTGCTTGCCATGCAGCATGCGTACGCCCGAGGGGTTTTTGGGGTTAGATGAGTAACTCATTAAAGTTTGCAGAATGATGTGCTGCATTAAAGCCTGCGGGTAAAGTCTTCTGAGTTGCCTGTCAGCATTCGCCACATATTCTGAACGGCTCCTAAACTGAGCATAACTGTGCATCTTGGGCATGTTTATTATCCCATGTGGCCTTAACACTTTTGAAGAAATACTTGTAGAGCGTTATGCGTGATGCATGCCTAACTATCCGCAGGTAGACTGCAGATTCAAACATTAGTGGGATGCAGTTTTTCGGTGACGTGTTTTTTGATGCTTAGACTGCTGCAAAAGGCGTAAATTTGCGTCATATCTACCTTACTTGACTAGACACCGCCTCATCAAAGATATTGCATCTCTTAGTGTAATACCTAATAATGTACCTAATGACACATCATTATCGATATTATCCCTATTTGAATAAATCTTGCTGCTGGTCAAGTTATTTCATAATTGGTAGGTAACTAAGGATGCGCCCTTACAACACAAAAACACAACAGACAAGGACAAGCGCAAGCTTAAACTCTTTCTATTTTTTGTCGTAGTACATATATGCGCCAATCAATTAAGTGGTATCAACAATAATCCCAATGACAGTCTGTGTAAATTATAACACCCTATGCAACAACCTCGTTTTGCTTTACAATAAAGAAACTGAAGATTTGCTAGTGCAGGCGTTACGTCTTGCCGAGGTGTAAATTGCTTATATCACTTTCATGGCCCTGCTATGATAGCCTGTGAACAAAACTCTGCGGTGCCTTAGAAATTCGGAGTAGGCAGACAGTGACGAAAGTTTGCAGCTGGAGAAGTTGGGTAGAGGTAGAGCTGGGCAGTATCGCAATACTTGAGTATCGCGATAAAATTTCGGTGATACTTTTGATTATCTGAATTTCTGCATCGAGAAACATTTGAAAAACGTATCTACATCTCAGTAGTAAAACACTATTACACATAATTGATTGTATCACGATTCCTTCAGGACACGGACATCTCGTTAAAAATTTTGCTAGGAACGAGATGAAGTGCGTTAGAAAAGAGGCAATAGCGGCTTTTTTGTGTGCCATCGTAAGTGAAAAAGCGCTGTTAGACAGCAAGAAAAAGGACGCCGATGATTTGACTCAGTAGAGCATTAATAATGGTCTACGAGGTAGTGCCCGCGACGACGCTGACTGCATAATCATGGATGAACTGTCGACTGCCAACGAATTCCGATCTTTCACAAGGCCAGTGGTGCATTTCGAATTTTTTAGGGTGGCGAATCAGTACTTCGTCCAAGCAGCGTGGATGCGTCCTGGAGACACGCTTTATATGCGTTTGTTTCTTAAGATCACAGCAATTTTAGAAGAGCATCATCAAGTCACTCTGGAAGTTACTCTGAGATAGCTATCATTGTCGTGCCTTCAGCCACCCTTCAGCGTTTCTGAGTGCGTTCTTGTTTCTTGAATGCGAAGCGTTTCTCTGAGAACATTGGTGATTTTGAGCGTATCTATCTATCTGTCTATCCATCTATCTATCTATCTATCTATTCATCTATCTATCTATCTATCTATTTATCTATCTGTCTAGGCACCTACGAATTTCAGCTCTCCTGGTCTTTTCAACAATGGTGTCGATGCCAAACTTGGACTGGCATGACATGACAGTATGACGAGCATAAGTGACTACGCTCTAAGCCGAAAATGTCCGAAATTTTAGAAAAAGCTGCTTTGTGTTCTTCAGACCAACTGTTACTATCCGAAAGGACCAAGCGAAAGAAGATGGTCGACATGCTCAAAAACGAGGTATCAGTTGTATCAGTCCTAAGTTTCTAAGGAAGCAACGGAAAGAGGAACAGCTGTAAATGCTCTCCTCACACAACGGTTACTTCCCTGAAGGACAACACTGCACACAAAAATGCATGCCATTTACACTGATATTCATGGGCCAGATTATTATTTGTTCTGTGTGCCAAACTTCACCAAACCAAAATAGTGATTTATTTTAGCACCCGCAGATAATAAAATTGCAGCGCTGGCTGAACACAGAATGCCTGAGAATACAGCTACCGCAAGTGCCTAACACACGCAGCAGCAGCATGGAGAGTCGGCACGTCGAAGCGGAGCAAACGCCGAAGCACGTGCAAAACAAGGATTTAAAAAAATCCTAGACACGCCAATCGTCGGCTAGAGAGGCGGTGAAAGGGTGAAAGCCGATCAGGCAAAGAAACACGGGCAAAAGGAGCCCCCCCTCCTCCCCCAAGATATATCCGAGAAAAAAAAGCAGACCCAGACGCGCTTTTCATCAGCCGTAAAACTTAGTAGCACGCTTCAACGTGTAGTTTGAGGGCAGAATGTCAAATCTGCTCCATCTGCGCCCGCACGACAAGTGTGGCGCTAGTACAGCAAGCGATGTAATTTACACAGTGATGATTATTCAATGTTTATGTGTACTAGCACTAAATAAAAATAAATTCGATTTTTATAAATATTTATGAGCTTTAGTAAACCTAAGTTTTCTTATAAGTGTATTAGGAGAACACACTGAAAGCATTGCAATGAAGCCTGTCCTTTCACTGCTTGACGTTTTTTTTTTTCGGCGCAACTAGGTTCGCATTCGCACAACTCATATTCGCATGGTTTGTGGTCGGCAAGCACATGGACATGCGAGCTTGTGTGCTATGTTTTTTCGATCCTGCACGTGTGTCGCAGATTTTCGTTTCTACGTACTCGTGATGAAGATTAGTGTATACTTATATTTAGAGAGCGCAATGTTGTGGATTTTGCTGCTGGATGGAACAAACACAATGTAAACACGTCTTCAGCTATCTGCAAGCCTGTTCACTCGTCGGACAAAAGACTGCGCATGCTTCAGCTTGCAAGTGAGTGGCATTTCCAGCAACATTTAATTCTCTTAGTGTGGGTGATCACAGTCTAACGTTGGTTAGAGCGTTTTGATCCCAAATTTAAGCTTCTTCACAGCTTGTGAAAAATGTTGAGTTATCGAACTGTTGGCTCATTGTTTTTTCTCTACAGACATTGCTGAGTGGTTGCTCTATCAAAAGAGAAATAATATGCTCTTGCTTATTCACCATATTCTTTGCTAGCCATATCGGACTAAATTATCTCTATTATTACCGCCTGCATACCCTCTTGCTGCCTCTGTCACCACTGCAGTGGCAGTGTACCTTTGCAGTTAAAAGTTCCTTTTCGCAACAACACCTCGTTTGAAAAAAAAACATTGGGGTGGGGTTGTAGCTGCCTTCATACTGGCACTTGTTTATCATTGGCTTTGTGTAACGGAAATGGCTTGGTTTTGGGGCCTTTGGCCGCATTTTTCAGAGCTGTAAAGTGTATGTGGACCAGTAAGTGAACAACTCATTTTCGCATCACGTCACTGGCATAGCCAGGTGGTTGCGCACGAAATTTGTTTAGGCTGGGCATAGAGATCCCAATATGACGATAATATTTGCTTGCCCGGCTTTCTATTCAGATAAGTGGACCTCGCCTTCCCCCTCCCCCCTGCCCCACACGCCTAAAGAAATATCTGCCTACATCACTGCGTCACTTGCTTCACCCCTACGCTGAACGTATTATTTTATAAGCGCACCATCAAGCGAGCACTTTGCGTATAAACAGAACAATGGGAGGAGAAATGACACAAATCTTTCAGACTTTTTAAGTGATGCAAAACCTTCGAGAAACTGAATATTCTGAAAGACAATCATAAATGCTGTTGTTTCACGTTAGCGTTGTCATTCTTCTGCACCATGAAATCTTTATGCGCTGTGAAAACTTGGCAAGCATTTAAGTCACATTAAGACGTCAATACCAATCGACGGAAATTTCGACAACCTCAATAACGCCCTTTAGTACTTGCCGCATGCACACGATTAGACTGATTTCCACATGGCTGTTCTTAACCAGACTTCAATGCTACCAAATAAAACAATATTTCATGCATGTTCTTTACTACGTTTTTCTGGTGTATGACACAAATTTCGTTATACTGCAGATAATGATGACCGCAATGACGCTAAAGTACAGAAAGCAAGTGAATTTTTTTAAGTGCAGACTTTTTGTACTACGTATATGAAAGCATCGCTTTTTTGGGGCAAACTGTACATGTGTTGGCCAGCGAATAGTTTATCATACCACATGGTTACACTGGCACTGACAATTCGACATGGCTCCATTGGCCCGTGTGTGTGCTGACGCTGTTACCGTTAAGATAAAATGTTTACGCTTTCATTGCAGGCATTGCTATTTGTACTAGAAAGCAAACTGCCAAGATTTGTTTACGCTGGTGATACTAAAACTACGTTTTCCCAATTTACACGGGCTCTGGCTTGCACAAAGCTTAACAAATATGCCTAGATTCAAAAAGATGTCTGTGAGCAGGCCTTCATAACAGCATTTCCCGACTCACCTTTACCCTGTTTTCTGCGGATGTTTCGTGGGTTTGAAAGGTTCACAGCATGTTGACCTCTTCCACTATGAAAAATTCAAGTTCAATGTTCTGTAAGAGTGGGCTTAACTTTCTTGTGCACCTCCTTGCTGTTCCAAGACTCTGAAGTGTTATGCTCTTACTAGAGGTGGCAGTGTTCCTAATGTTTGTATTTCCATCACGTTGACCAAGTATGTGATGTTGGCTTGAATGATAGCACATCCTCAACAAATGTCTTTGTGGCACATGTTGAAGGCAGTACGAAATAAGGAGACAGACATTCACACACGGCGCTAACTTCTAATATTGCTTTTTTTTAAACTACGGTGCGCTTATTCCAATTTGTCCAACAGAGACGTAACCTGCTTGGCAGTGAACCAACAAGACGTCGAGCCATAAAAGCTTCACATATTGTTGCGCTCAGATATATGTGTATTGGCAGGCTATCTGTCACACTGTCAAACAGAGAATCAAAATATCTGTGCATGCCTCTAGATATATTACTTCGTTCACAGAGCTCATGGCTCTGACTCGTCAAACGAGTGAACAAGTGCACCCTAGTTTCCGAAATTTAAAGCATTTTTGAAGGTAGCACGGTATACATTTATTCGTGTCTATGTATTTGTCCAGCGGTTTACGTCAGGTACAAAAAATATACTGAAAATTATCATGTAGCTTCAGCAAATGGCTGCTATCAAGCAGGCTTTGCATGATTGGCTTGTGCCTACAGGTATTGCACAATTCCTCACCCAGCTCGGTTTGGTAGAACAGTAGAATCGAGAGCAACTATGCGCACGAACTAAATATGTATTTTAACATGAGTGGACGGTACGTGCTATTTGCCACACACATGATCTCGCTTAGAATTCCCATTCGTGAATGGGCTCATTCAAACGTCACTCAGCTGTGTATAGGAAACAAGTTAACTGAACCTAAGGGTATCTTTAACTGCTACAAATATGCCTTCGTGGGGTGCTGCACATTTTATTCCACAATATTGCTATCTGAGACATCATGTGAAGAGCGTCTACCACATCAGCATTTATATGACTTGCCAAGTAACATTTGGCCGAACTTACCTTTTTTTTCACATTTCGTTTTGCAGTAGACATTCCAGTATGTAAGCGCTGCTGCAGTGTTTGTGACTTATTGTTCTGTATTGATTTTGGCATGTTAAACCTCACACTTCTATTTTTTTCTTGCAGCAATGAGATGCTTCAAATATGCCTTCACACACTCCGCTGCGCTAGCATGATGGCAACACCAGTCCTGCGAAATTCGAGTCCTTCAGAATTGAAGAAGTTGCCCTTCTCTCTCTGATGATGACACAGACTGCTAGATGCTAGATATTCAAAATTGTTTTTTTTACGCAAGAAGTAGAAAACCTTTGATGTAATATGGCGCCTGGTTAGTGCTGGCTGTTGCGTGGCGAAGTCTACTTCTATGTGTGCTCGCACATCACCTTAAAAAAAACAATACAGCATTTCTTTTTTTTTCAATATTGTCCACTTTTTGTGTTAGAAACACCCAAGCAGTGCTCTTCCAAGGAGCTCTCACCATGTGTTAAGCGTGTGACAAGCATACTCGAAACAAATATTCATTTCCACGAGGAGTAACTGGAAGAATGTGCAGTTGGTCTTCAGAGGGTACATGCGAACACGCCGAAGGAACAGTATACGGTAACCGTTGGTCTTAGTGAAGCAACTGATGGGAGTAATAGTTGGTCCGCAGGGAGAAACTGGTGGAGTAACTGTTAGTTCGCAGGGAGAAGCTGGAGGGAGTAACTCTTCATCCCCGAAGGATGAACTGAAAGGAGACCAACGGTTCGTTCCTCTGCAGTTACTCCTTTTAGGGGAGTGATGAAAGTGGCCATGCAATTGCTCCCTCAATAAGCAACTCCTATACTCCTGTCGCTCCCTTTTGGCTTAAACTGTAACATAATCAGTAACTGCATGTCATGTAACAACATGACTATATGCCGCACTCATGATGCGCTTGCGGCCGTTTCGCTAGCTTCACTTATACCAAATTCGGTATTACGGGAAATGAATGGATGATGAAGGTATGTCACAAGTGCAAGCATTATAACAATCAGGCACGTGTCATGTAACAACATGCATTCAAGCCACGCTCATGATGCGCTCGCAGCCGTTTCGCTAGCTTTACCTGTACCAAATTCGGTATTACGTGACGCGAACAGACGACATAGGTAAATGATACGTCCAAACACGATAATCATGATGTGCGTGTCATGCAAGAACATGACTACATGCTACGATCATGATGCCCTCACGGCTAATGCGCTAGCTTCACATGTACCGAATTCGGTTTAAGTGACGCGAATGAACGCCATAGGTAAACGACACGTTCAAACATAATAATCATGACATACTTGTCATGTAAAAAAAGACAACGTGCAACACTGAAGATGCATAGGCGGCTGTTGAATAGTTTCACATGTGCCAAATTGGGTGTTACGTCACGTGAATGGGTGACGAAGGTATGTGAATGATTGTCACATGATAGTCATTATATGCGTGCCATGTAAGAACATGACTACATGAAATACTCTAGATGCCAATATTCTTGACGTAACTCGGCGCGTGCGTGCCGGCGTTCGTTTCGTCACGTCCCGCCGGCGATGCGATGTCTGGCGCCGAATCTGCCTGCCTTATACTTGCAGGCGCGCGGCGCGCTACGTTGCTTCGCTGCATGGACGTCTGAGCGCGCCCGGCGTTCTCCGTCACGAAAAGAAGCAGAAGCCATAGAGTTTTCTGAAATACACTAAAGGGAACTCTGGCGCTGGTGTCTGTGGGAGCTGAAACGCACGGCGCTTCAGCGAGCATGGGAATGGTAGGCAGTACAAAGGTTTGTCTAATTTTCCTACTTCTGCCTGATTCTGGCTCCGTGTGTGTTCTTGTGGCTTGGAGTTGTTTTCTCGCGAAACAAAAATTGCAAGTCTTCAGAGTTTGTGCTTGATCACCTTATTTTCTTGGCTTACCTCTTCAAATGGGGTCATGAAGTTCAAAAGGGTTTGTTCATTGCTTTCAAACAATAGCGAAACACAGCAATAAACGAAGCCACAAGTGCGATTTCCCGTCCGCAAGTACGAAGTCGAAGATGTGTGTACTACCCATCATTCTCGTGGTCGCTAAAGGATCACACCGCAGGAGTCTCTCTAGGTAATTTTACAAAACTCTATGGCAGACGCAGCGCAGTCTGGGTAACGTCATAGGTGTGAAACGCAGCATGTCACTTTTCTTGCCAGTTGCCGCCGGGCTGTGCCGACGCACGTTGGTCGCACCGCTCGCGCCTGGCGTCAGACTAGACACTTTGAGTTGGGCGTGCTTAGCGAGCCTACGTACGCGGAACGGACACGTTGCGTGAACTGCGTGCATAGCGCTCAAAGGCAGGTTTAGTTCACCGTATTGTTTATACCAAGATACATTTGGCTTAACTAGACGTATTTTCTTAGAAATAAAACAGTATTTGGGTAAAGTCTTTGATAAAAAAAATGCCCGCAGCTTCCCTCGGGGGAACACTGAGGAGGATGCGGAGCATATAATTGGTTAACGGGGTGTTAAAGTGCGACTTACTTGGGTCGATGGCTGAATCGGTTAACGTGGTTCTGAAATGGGGTGTTAAATTGCGACTTACATGGGTAGATGGCTAAATTAGTTAACGTGGTTGTAGGAGGGGGTGTTAAATGAGTGAATCACGTACACACGTATGCGAAAGGGCGGCGCTGGTCGAAGGGACGTCGATCATTGTGTTTGTGGATTCGTTGGAATTCATTTCACCGCGACCTTGGACGTCGACGCGCCGTACAAACCAACCGACGAGCGGCAACTGAGCGAGCGAGCGCCGACCTTGAGTATATATACAGCGCGATGGCGCATGCACTGTCAGCTGTCGAATGTTCGAGAAGGGGGAGAAGCGCAACGGCGCATGCACGCGCGTCAGCTGCCGATGTTCTCGAAGCGCGACGGCGCATGCGCGCGCGTCAGCTGCCGATGTTCTCGAAGCGTGATGGCGCATGCGCGCTACATTATACAGCTAGCGAATGTTCGTGAAGAGGAGAAGCGCACGCGGTGTGTACAAGGAGAATTAAAGAAAAGTTGCTGGAGTGGAAGCTCCTGCGATGCCTTGCCAGGAGAAGTGAAGCCACCTATTGCCACTGCCAAGATGGCGGAAACATGCTCTTTTCTGATAGTGCCCGCTTAAAGATCAAGTGGCTTTGATACGTTATGTAAATACTACGGTAGTTCTATATTAAAGGATGGTTGTTCCTGACGAAATAACACTCAGAAACAAATATGGATGACTGAATCTTCAAAGAACTTTGCCTCCAATTAGAGGCTCACTACGGAAAACTAGTGACTTTAAGACGCACTTGGAGCACTATGAGGCCCCAAAAATGTTGGTTGCATTAAACTCGTTGGGCGTGCGAGGGAAACGCTTCGTTTTCGATCGCTGAACGGCGACACTTTATCATGCCCCTAGTAAGATGGCCGCCACAGCCGCCATCTTGCCAGAGAAACGGCTTCACATCTGCGCAATCATTTCCACTCCAGCAATTTTTTTAATCCTCCTTGGGTGTGTAGAGGAGGAAGGGTGCTCAGATGGTGGAGGAGTGAAGCGCACGCGGTGTGTAGAGGAGGAAGGGATGCACAGATGGTGGAAGAAGGAGCAGGAAGCTTGCGGACGGCGCCGCACTACAAGCCTCGAGTATTAGATGCTCCGCATCTAATAAACTAAAGTAGTGCTAACCGCACCCCTTCGCCTCTACCTCCTCTCCCAGCAGCCACAGCAGCTCCTCTAGAGTGTCGACCAGGAAACTACGAATGCGAAAGCACGCGGGCGCACTGGATGTGCCAGACACTTGGGCAGCTCGGGCAGTGCTGCATATAATGCTAAGTACACAGGCCCCAACATTTCCGCCTCAATCGAAAATGCAGCCGCCGCGGTCGGCATGGATCAAGCCAGAGACGCAACGTTTACACGGCGCTAAACGCGGCACGCGTTTCAACTGGCATGCACGTTTACCATCGACGCGGTTACTCTCTTTGTGTGATGCTCGAGCTTGACAGTACCGCAACACTGTAAACACGAATACAAGCGAAACGATAGAGTTTAGCTCGCTGGTACTCAACACACAACGTCTCGACGATACAGGGTCCAAGTCAGTCCTTCCGATACGCTGGAGCCACCCTTCTTGACGAGCGGCATTGTATTTTCCTCGCGGAAGTGAAAATAGCTGCTTTCCTCTTCTGTACCTGCTTTTGCAACCACTGGCACAGCAGGTCGGCATCCCGAAACGTGTAGGATTACCGTGCACACACTCATGCGTGGTCGAACTCCGGCTACACAACAATACCAAGCGCGCACACCTAGCCACAAACAAACACCGCGAAAGTGGACAAACAAAATGGCGTTTCCCTACTGAAACGTTTCGTATGAAATCTTACGGAAAATATATGGACTCCGTAACATTTCCTTATGCTACATACGGAAAACATAAGGAGTTTTATGGAAATATACGGAAGTTGTATGGCATTTACGGAAAGCTTCTTATGGAGTATACGGAAGGATAAGGAAATTGTATGGCGTATACGGAAAGCTTTTTATGGAGTATACGGAAAGATAAGGAAACTTATGGAGCATACGGAGAGTTCATTATGGAAGATATGGAAGGATAAGGAAAGTGTATGGAGTGTACAGAAGCTTTCATAAGGAAAATGCATAATGTAAGGTCTTACGGAAATATACAGATTTTGTAAGGTGCTTACGAAAATGTGCAATAGTGTATGAAAGGCATGTGGATTGTTGCAAAAATGTGGAAACTGTACAGTTGTTGTCACATTTTCAGCAGGAAATCCGAGCTCTATAAAGTTTTAAATGAATTCACAGTGACATATATAGTACAAAAGAATAACGCTGGCTAGTCTGTGTTGTCAGTCACCGCTGTTCGCCCTTTTCCAGAATGAATACAACTTCTGCAGATGACCAGGTGCTAAAGTCTGTCAAACGGAAAATGTGTCATTCACAAGGAATGACAATAACTGTCAATTTACTTGCATGCTGTCACACGAAAACAAATCAAGCAAAAAAGCATAACTTCAAGGGCTTGTTTTTTGGTAGAAACAATAATAATGAGAACTAAATTCAATGTGAAAGAACTTGTCAATATTAATGAAACTGTTCTCATTAACATTGGCAAAGAGAAATGTCATTTTAAAATATCGACCATGAGCTTAGCTCTCCTGAGCACCGACAAAAGAAATGAAAATCTATGAAAACTAATTGCATGTAGCCTAAAAATAATTTTTATTGATAGTATGTGCTCCTACACTATAAATACAGCTATACACAACTTGCCACAGCTTCACGACAGAAACGAGGTAGGGGCAGAGGGAGTGGTAGAAAAATAATTAGTATGAGAGCACAACTGATATGTACGGACATATATTGGTGCTTATCATTGATGCTCAGATGGTCGTGTATAGAGCTGGGTTGTTTTGAGATTTTCAAAAGCATTGTTTCAGACCACCATGCAGATTACACTTTAATTGTAGTGCTACATAAGATGCAACTTATGGGCCAGCTTTAATGAATAAGAAGATTATAGGTTAAACAAATGCTTTAAAATATATCATATCATGGCTGCATGGACGCATACAAGCTATGTAAAGCGCAATAAAGTGAGGACGCATGAGCTTCTCTTGATGCTTCAGTTCTACATAGATGCTTCAACTGTGCTGCAAAGAAATTTAACCTAATATCTGTGTGTGCAACATTGTCCATTTTAAACTATCTATATGTATATATAAAATTCCTACTGCGAGTTAAGCTACGTAGCACTCCATTACTCTTCCTTTTATTAAAGGCAATTTTTCAAACAATCAACGTTATTCATTTTCTGTCTCATGACTTCGTGCCCGCAATTCTTGGTTTGGCTCGATCACAATTGTGCAGCCCTTATTTTGGAGGAGTCAAAAAACATCAACCAAAATATATTTTGGAACTGCTTCTCGGTGATATTGCCTTCCCTCAGCTGCCACCGCTTGAGATGAGTCATATAGCAAGTCTCGCGCATACCTAGGGCCTACCCTTGAAGAAACTGGTCCGGCTTTGAAATGCTCAGTTTTATCTCAAATAAATTTTTTGGTTTGAGTTATCTCACTTCTCGAGTCCCTTCACAATCAAGCAGACCCAATGTTCCCCTTAGTCCTTACTTTTGTTATATTATAAAATAAATTAAAAATTTAATAATGAAAATAAAAATACTAATAACTGTTGCGCAAAAAACACAGTCCCACATACGTACTTGAACGCAATATTGCTTTTATTTTGTTTTAGAACCTAAGGCATTAGAAAAGATAGCAGTACAATAAAAACGTTGAAAAAAAAAACAAAAAAAATTGACCTGGCAGGACTCGAACCAGCGCCACTTAGTTGAGCTCGTGTACGTGGACTGAGGGCGTTAGCTTGCTAAGCTAATCGAGGTGGAGGGTGGTATGTGTTTAAGTTATGTATATAAATTTGCTTTCCACACGCTATGTGTTGGCATATTTATGTATGATATGCGATCGTATCTATTGTTGTGTGCATATGTTTTGTGATTGTATATACGTCAAATGCTTTTCGCATGTCTTTCAACTATAGATTGCTGCCCCGCCGCGGATTAAAAGAAGTATTTTTACACCCACACACAAGCTTGAGCAGTTGAAGGTTGTTTCCCGGAGCTCTCTTGCGATTGAGTCGGCCACCACAGGGAATCAGAATGATACGCCATTAATCCCTGCATCTAGCTGTATTCCACTTAGTAGCTCTATCGCTTGATGACAAATCGAGCGCGGGGCGCGACGCTATTGCGCACGACCATGCCTCGCGTAGCGGCGATGTCAGCTGATTGCGCCGGCCGGCTTGCTTCGATTTGCTTCAGAGCAAAGAAATGTCATACCTTGAAAGATTGCGTACTGCACTATGTCAAAATGTTACTGCTTTGTAGCCATCCTATGATTCATTGAGAGTTGATAACTCTGATATCACTACTGTAGAGCTTTGCGTCGGCGACACGCACCGAACGTGAAACCGCACTACGTTAGTCGTAGAAGCAGTAGGAGGCTGTCGTCTGCTAGAACAAAAACAAAACAGACCTTTGAAAATATTCATAAGTTGTAACTTGTTTTTTGAATAACCGTTTATCACTTTTAAAGTTATTTTGCCAGATAACGTACTTTTTTTCAGTTTATAGCAGCGACAGATGTTTTTTCTATTTTCCTCACACAGATATCCAAGTCAAATTCCATTCACAGCTAAAGCCACATGTTGTTTGTCTTCTTTGTTAACGTAGGCATACCGTTTCGTTGCATCTCTCATGTGTTCGCGCTGCTACACACGAGAGCACGAAATGTTAAATTTACGCAAGGAAGGGCCGTTCCTCGTTCGTAAGATGTGCTAAGATTGCGCCCTATTCCCGCGGTTGTTCGAGTGCGGATCAAGTGCGAAGTCGTCCAAGGAATCGGCGGGTTGGGCGGGCGCTCGAAGGACTCCGAGGTGACGGCTGACGCCTGTGGTTGCTTCCCTCAGGACAGTGTGAAAGAAACTGAAGGTAAGGAGGACTCTTTTTTATGTAGACCAAGTATGCCACTCCGTGCAAGTGTGTGTTGCTGCACTCGAACGAGGCGTCGTGAAACGGCAACCTTACGCGCCTTTACGAGTGCGGTTGCCGATTCGCTTTGACAACGCTAACGCCAGCAGAGCCATGGCGCATCGGCGCGGCCTTACTGGAGCTAATTCGAGACAACTGCGGCAACATGCATGTGTATGGTGATCGATTTTTTCATATGTGCAATGTAGTGAGGAAGACGCACATGGCGCTTGCTACGTTGTTGATTAAACGAAGCCTGCAGTGCCATTTGATGCAAAGCAGCATTTTGTTTACGTTCGCGGGCGATACAATTTGTAACTTGGCTCGATTCACCTAGCCAACCGCCTAAGTGGGTTGATTAGCATACGTTCACGGTAGAGCGTTATTATGCCCCGAAGCAGTGGCGTGTGCTTGTTGAAAGATATAATGTGTGTGCCTAGTGTAGAGAGAGAGGTGTTCGTGCAATCTGCATATGTACCTGCAAGACGCTTTTGCTTGTAACTAATAATGTACCGGCCAGCACCTACATTGTACGCCTGACTTTGAAGAAAACTTGCATGCACAATGTGAGATTTTGTAATCTGCCAGAGTTGCTTTTTATAAAATAATACACTGCCAGCATGTTCAAAATATGTTCGCTGCTGTGTGGCAGGGGTGCGGTTATCACGCTGTTGTGTAGAGCCTGATGCAAGCACTTATAGTTTTGATGCGTTAATATTTCTCATCTAACTCATCAGGTGTTTGGCTGTTTCAGCACAAACAAGGTATCTTCCAGCCCGGTGACCATGCAATTTTTTTCTGCACACAGCGCAAACACCGAGATGTACCCACTCGCAGATGGTCGCGTCAAGTGCATATTTACCTTGACTAAAATGTCGAATCAAGTTTTTTCATCGACCGGTCACTGCCCTGAGTGCTAACGTCTTGGCAAACAAGACACATTGTTATGGACACTGCACACACCACACACAAAATTCTCAGTTGAACCGATATTCTCAATACCTTTCAATGCACACTACATGCCGCAATCAACAGTGCACATTTTTGAAGACTATGCCGCTGTTCCTCGCACAGGCCATTACGTGTGTTCACTTCTTCAAGATAAACAGACAGCGTGGCAAATATTTTACCACACAGTTTACCACACAGCTAGACGTTTGCCGACACATACTACAGCTAATGTCGACATTGTAACGTGAAGTGTAAGCTTTGAAAAATTAAAACTTGCCCCAAACCACCGCATGACTGTACCGGGCTGAGCCACCAGCGGGAGTGTTTTTCCAGCCACACCTTTTACATGTGCCAGTGACATCATGCTGTGACGTACCTTGGTAGGGGCCTATCGCTGCATACTTTATGTGAATGAGGGTCCTGTTAGTGAAAGCAGGCATTGTTGATTTCGTAACTTGTTCATTCCCAACCGGACCTTCATTTGCACGAGTTGTCGGACTGATATTCAGGCGAACTTTTGTCCAATAAATTGTACAGTTGGGAGTCTGTGCTTGCCCCATACTTTGTTACTGGTGTTTCTTGTTGTTACTTTGCACTGCTCATTACTGCTCACCTACAGAAACTAGCCTATCTTGCCACTGTTTTGGACAAGATGCAGCTGGCAAGTGCGATAGTGTTCATAACTCTAAATTCTCAAGCAAAAATTATCAATTCATATTCAGTTAGTTGCATTCATATCAGTACAATATAAGAAACCATTGATTAAAACATGAATCCATGTTCCTTCACATATTGCTCACAACTGTTATATCAAATTGAATGGTGTTTATAAAAAACATGGGTTTTAGCTGAACTTCATGCTCTTTTCTCGAACAGCTGACAAATCGCTATTGCATGCTTACTTGCCATGAATTGGACTGTGTTTGAAATACATTGCAATTCTTCACCGGACTGCCAGTACACTTCACATTGGGGGAACATTTATTAACCATGGATTGATTAATTAGGAACGGAAAGAAAGAAGCGGCAGGCCGGGGATACTTGATATTGGCATCCGTTTTGCTACCCAGCGCATTATCATGCAAACTCCCTATAGAGTGGTTATGTGTCTTGCATGTGTGTCTGTAAACCAAGAACTTTGGGTAGAACTATATTTATCTTACAAATGGTTGCAGGACTGTGGAGGCTGTATGGCTGCTTAGGAATGGTGGAATCCCTGGACATGTGTTCAACCTTGCCTGCATCAGCTCCTTGGTGTTTTCACGGCATCTTTACAGATGTGTTGGGTGAGTAAAACAAGCAGGTTTCACAACACAAGGAAAAGTATAATAGGGCAGCACCTCTTGTGCGTGCCTTACATTCCTAGTGTGTCAAATATTTATCTTGCACCTTGTGGCCTGTAATTTTCAAAGAGACACTTCTTTTTGCTTTATATTGGAGTCTTGATGCTTCGACAGCAATGTATTTGTGCTTGACAGCAAGTGTTCTTCAACAATAACTGATCTCAATAATGACAAAACATTCTTCATACTTGGTGCTTAGCATAAGCTAGCACATATCTGTAGCAGATTCAATCATTCATTTTTTGCTGGGATGATAATGGGCAAGTAGCAAAGTCAAGTTCAGATTGGAGTGGTCGGTGACGTCTGTTTAGGCTCTGCCATATTGCTTTGCAGCCAGAGTTACTTGTGGCCACATATACAATGAAGCCACATGACGTGCATTCTAAATGAGATTACCATATCGCATTTCACTGCATCTTAATATGTGCCAAACAAATGCAGATATCATTAGCTTGCCACTATAAAGCGATCCTAAACCAACACAAGGTTGAAATTTAGTCGTGGTGTTGCAGCTGTGTACGACTCTACAATGGATGCATAGCCGTGATAATTTGTCTATATGTTGTCTCAATAGTAATGTTACTCACATTGTACGATACAAAAGAGGTCCTCGCTTATTTCGCTTTTTTTTCGCTATGCTTCTTTCTTGTCTCTTCTTGCCATGTCGCTCCTCCTCACTGTAACAAGGAGCAAGGAGCAGTGGGCACACAAACACGTATTTAAAAAATTGTTGTAAGGTGAGCACTGAAAAGCTGAACACTTTCAAAAGGCTCAAGAGGTAAAGGTATTGTTTCTAGCTACTTTTTGGGCACCCATAGCTAGTTGTGCTGGCTGCAGTTAAAAAAAAAGTTAAATGTTAAAATTATTTGGAGGTGGTTTGGCACCCATAATTGCAGTTACATACAGAACTAGGTTTCAATGCGTAAGCAAAATCTGTTCACTCTAAATCAATCCTAATGATATCTGAAATTCAGGAAATATTCACAGAAAAAGCTCAGGAAAAGGCTAAGTGGTTGCCCCTTGAACAAGAAGGGAGATACCCTTCTTCTAAAAGGTCAATAGACAGTCTAGTAGTCTCGATATTACATGCACTATAAAATAATCTGGTGTGGTGCTTTTCATGCATGTTATAATGAGAGGGGTTTTTAATAGAACTGTTGTCACTTTGCCCTGCGTTGCTGAAATTGTTCACATAGTTATAATACATGAATGACTTTATGCCTTTGATTTTATGCAAATGGTTGGCTTACCCAGTCGGTTTAACTTGATTTGGATAAAATCATAAATGCTCTAAAAATTTTTTTACTGTACAGCAGGTTTATTTTTAAAATAGGCGACCATTGATGTGAACGCAGTTGGTGGCGTGCTTGATTAATCCTTCATTATCACCACTCTAACTACACCTGCTACAGTGCATAGTGTGACAAAAGTAATGGTACTTAACATTACTGGCAGCATACACTTTTATGTCTCAAAATAGGTGAAAAAGCCCTGGTAAAAATGTGTGTACGTTTTTTTTTTGCTCCAACTAAATATTTCGGTCTACTCAAAGTAGCTTCCACTTTTTTAAGTTCCTCAAACTTTTAGGTGTTCAAAAGAAGTATCAATGCCATAATACTTTCTTTGTCAGCCTACTCACCACTCTAATAATGAGAATTACCCGACAACATTACCCGGTAAAATAAAGGGATGTTATAAAAAGTAATGTCAATTCTATTGTCAAAAAAACGTTGCCAAGTTACGTTTTTGTTCACTTTTCTTTTCACACTTTTGTTAAAGGTTACTTTGATAACATCCCCTATAGTTGTTTGGCATCATTTTCTGCTAGTTCTCATTATAATGTATTCAACAAGACAACAAACCCCTTAAATTTATAGTTCTTTCCCTTTACTCGTGAATCTGAAACAGTGAATCTCAGTAATCTTAGCGTGTGTGACTTGTTTTTTTTTTTGATCAGTGTGCATGTGTTAAGTACATGCATTTAGGTGCAAGGGCGAACTATTGCCTCCTCCGTGACTAGCAGATTTTCTGAGAACGGACAGATGCATAATGCTGCCAAGAGTCTAGGGATATTGGAAGTAATCAATACGTATAGCAATCGTAATGTAATTGCCAGTAGGCAAAAAAAAAGGTGTCCCACACTCGCCATACTGGTAAAAGGCAGCGCTGACTGACTCTTCCATGTATAAATGCACATATATACCGTTCAAAATGGAAGAGGGATAGCCGCCATGGTAGCTCAGTTGATAGAGCATCAGACATGTTATTCGAAGTTCGCAGGCTCGGTCCCTGTACAGGGCAGGTTATCTTTTTTTTCCTGCCCCGCCACGTGGTCTAGTGGCTAAAGGTACTACTCGGGCTGCTGACCCGCAGATCGCGGGTTCGAATCTCGGCTGTGGCGGCTGCATTTCCG